>JACEGR010000008.1:600000-844154 GCA_014170235.1 Listronotus bonariensis
CATAAGGTGGTACAAATCTGGACTTAGGACGTTAGGAATGTCATGCTTACAAAGAAAATTCAGAAAAAAAAAACAATGCATTTATTTTACGCCTAAAGTTATAGAAAAGGCAAATCAATTTCTTTTTTTTTTTTCATTTTTATGACAAGAATACATAAAAAGATATTCACTTTTTAAAATCGAAGTGCGATATATATCTCTTCCATTCTTACACACAATTAGATATTCGAAATCGGAAAAATCCTTAAAAACCATTTCCTGCAAATGAGCTGACTTCCTATAACGCGTTTTAAAGGCAATGGCCCAACGAAATCACTGCCGCTGTCACTAAATCCTGATCAGGCTGCGTCATTTAGCTGCTTTTAGTTTAAGCAGTCATGGGGTTTATATTGTTAAGGTTATTGGTCTTATGGCATGTGATTGTTTAGTTAGTTGGGATTTTTATGTACAGGAGGCGCCTTTTTGTTGACCTAGCAGGGTATAGTAAAAACTAAAAGATAGAAAACAAATCTGATTATACAATATCGAATTTAATTTTTGAAACACAGTTAATGGTAAAAGGAAATCTTGGCAAAATTGTTTTGTTCGTCGGAGATACAGAGTGTTTATCAAATTTTGTCAATTTTGCCCAGCACTTGTACCTCGCTTCATATTAGAGATAGAAAAAATCGTGAATAGAAAAGTTTTAGGGATTTTTACGTAGAATTCAGTGGCGTACCTATATTTTTTCCATTGCCTTTTAATTTAAAGTTATAACACAAAGTTGTTTTTTTTAATGGAGCACTCTGTATATTTTATCATAAGTTGGAAGATCTCCTTAAGAGCTATAAGAAATACAACATATGATATATCTATTTCTTATGGTTTCGGAAATATGGCCACCATCAAATTCTTTTTTAACGAATCACCTTTGTATATTATATTACCGTTGCATATATACTTAAAAGAGGTTTAAAAATACCACATTTGTTATATTAACCTCTTATAGTTTTGGAAATATGACCATATAAATCTTAAAAGTAGTATATACGCACTAAGAATTGGAAACTCATATTTCCCAAACTGTAAAAGTCCCTAAAATGTCGTTTAAAATATACAGGGTGTTTTATTTAAAAGATGCCATTTTATTATCGAACCAAGTTTACATAGTTAGGGATCCTTGGATCATTTTTCCAAATCATTACTAACAAGCCTATTTTTCGTGAGTAGCTTCATTTTGACGAGACAACCAACTTTTTTCCTTACAACAATTTTTGTTGGTGGTAGCATACAGGGTTAGCAGAGATTAAATATGTTGATTTGATAAATATCAAAAAAACAGTATGACGTACCTTGCAATTTGTAGGACAATGTGGGTGTTAAATTATATAAATATTATTTAATGAACAAAAAAAAATCAGCTGGTTAGAAGTTATTTTTACGACATCGTTAACCATACGTCTTGATGGTAGGGGACTCTTTGATAAAACCTTACATTTTTAGGACAAATGTTTTTTCGGTTTATTTAGATAAATATTTTCAAAATTAACCAAGAAAATTCCTGTTTGTAATAAATTTTTGATATCTGTCAAATTAATACGTTTAATTTCTGCTACCCCTGTAAGCTACTACCAACGAAAATTGTTGTAAGAAATAAAGTTAGGCGTCTTGTCAAAATGAAGCTACTCACAAAAAAATTAGCTTGTTAATAATGACTTGGAAAAATGGTCCAGGGATCCCTAACTAACAGTTTTCTGCCAATAATTTTTGCTTACACACATTTGGGGCCCCTATAGCCCGGGGCCCCGTATCATTGATACTGCTGATGTACAAAAAATATAAAAGGGTTTGACGACCTCTATTAGGTTTACAAGAAAGTTAAGAAGGTGTTTTAAGAATAACTGAAAATCATACAACTAAAAACAATTACATATTAATTCGAAAATGTTTTAGCTTTGCTGCAAAAATTGTAATAATTTTTATTTTCTTAATCATGTAAACATAAACACCGGGTGATGCATCCCCGGGCGGTACATAGGAAATCCCATGTAATTTTTAATAGGGTCAATTATTGGCTCCCCTAATTATTTTAGAAAAAAATTCTATTGAAATTTGTTGAAGAGCATGCAAATCTACGTCCATGGTAAAAATTTTTGATTTTTCGGTTAACCCGTTTGCTAGTTAGATGCTAATATAATTTTAAAAATTGTTACGTTATTATCGCCTCATATTTATGAACAACAATAAAAATACCAGTTAGCGTGACATAACGTTGTCATTTTGAAATTTAGTGCTTTATTATTATAAAAAATCGTAGAGCGAAAAGATAAACCATGAGTTATACTACTGAAGAAAAAGTATTGATGATTAAATGGTACTATCAAGGAAATAGTTACCAAAAGGTGTCAGACATGTTCGCTGCTCAGTATCCGGATAGACCGATACCCGGAAAATCAACAGTCGATAGGACTATCAAAAAATTTGAGACCAAAGGCACAGTGATAAATAACTGCAGATGTGAAGCTAGGGAGTATCAAGGAGAAGAAATTGTAAGAGATGATAGAGACTTGAAAATTTTATTGCACGTGGAAGAAAATAAAGGGAAGGTGAGTACCAGGAAACTTTAGGATATCATAGGAAAAAGGCATAAATACATTTCATGCAAATATGAAAGACATCAAGAGCTAAGCAATGGGGATGCAATACGACGGCAGGAATTTTGTTTTGACATGATGGAGAGGGCAAACATGGACAGGGAATTTTTAAGAAATATTTGTTTTACTGAAGAGTGCACATTTACGTTAAACAATGAACCCAGTCATCAAAATTACCGATACTGGAGCAAAGAAAACCAACACAGATTGGTCAAAACGAGGACGCAATATCCACCGAAAACCTTTAAATGATGTATCCAGGGAAAATCAGGAAATTTGGTACCAAATGGATGGCTGCCCGGCACATAATACCGTGGCTGTTCGGGAATATTTACACAATGCTTTTAATGGAAATGTTATTGGCCTACATCACACCATAAATTGGCCAGCCAGGTCTCCTGATATTTCGCCAAAAGACTTCTTACTCTGAGGCCATTTAAAAAGTATGATATACAAGGATAAAAATTACCCTAATCTAGATGAGTTAAATAATGCTATTTCTGGAGAATGCAATAAAATTTCAATTTACCGGTTAGCCAATGTAAGAAGACAATTTTATGAACGTCTGGGTTATTGTCTAGCAGTCAATGGAGGAATATTTGAGAAGTTTCTTAAATCTTAAGTTTATTTCCAACATATTAATTATTGTAATAATATAAATAATTTATTAAAGCATGTACATATTATAAATGTCATAAGTTCTTGAAATTTGTTACTCTAGTTTAGTTTAACTTAATTCGTTTGTATAAATACAACTTTAATCTTTTCACTGTACGATTTTTTGATAATAATAAAGCACTAAATTTCAAAATGACAACGTTATGTCATGCTAACTGATATTTTTATTGTTGTTCATAAATATGAGGTGATAATAATGTAACAATTTTTAAAAATATATTAGCATCTAACTAGCAAACGAGTTAACCGAAAAATCTAAAGTTTTTACCATGGACGTAGATTTGCATGCTCTTCAATAAACTTTAATAGAATTTTTCTCTAAAATAATTAAGGGAGCCAATAATTGACCCCATTAAAAATTACATGGGATTTCCTATGTCCCGCCCGGCGATGCATCACCCGGTATACACCTTTTAATATATCATATCATATGATATAATAAAAACCGGTTACTGATTAAAAACTACAGAATTAACCAAACAAGCTAATATTTTTGCTTATTTTGTACAATAAAAAATAAAAAATAATAAAGTTAAGGGGGTGTAAATTTATAACTTGACACCCGGTACATATGAAATAAGTTTTTGTTTCACAAAAACACCTGCAATAATGCATGATAATTTTCCAGTAAAAAGCACCTAATTTTAAGTTAAGATTGGTAAGTTTTAGAATTTTGACCAAAATATGCCATTTTTAACGTAAAATAAACGTGGTTGCGCTACTGTCTTTAGAGATATTAATTTACGTGATCATGCTGCCGCCACACTCTAATAAATACCCTTTTAATTAGAATCACCAAAGTGGAAGAATGGAAGCTGTTGAAGGGAATTTTACGAAAATTATCAAAAGCTTATTGTGCATTGGCGTAAATTTGTGTGATTAAAATTACTCGGAATATACCTCAATTCATGGTTAGTGTTAGGTAATCCGCAGGTAAATGTACAGTCATCATGTTTCCATATTTAGATTTGTATTTTGTAAAGGGTTTTATCACATACACTAAAAAAAATATTTTGTAAATTTACAAGGTTGGACGTGGGTAATATTTAGCCACACTCGGACAAGACAAAATGATGACTGACTTTTACAAAACTTGTGTTAAACTAAAATGTAAATTACCCTAACTTAATAATACACTAAATATGTTATATTTATAAAAAAACTAGCTGACCCGGCAAACGTTGTTTTGCCATATAAATAATTTTTAAGTAATTTCTAGCCTAAAAATTAAAAAAAATGTTAAGGGTGGACAACCCTTATCACTAAGGGGTACGAAAAATAGATGTTGGCCGATTCTCAGACCTACTCAATATGCTCACAAAATTTTTATGAGGATCGGTCAAGCCGTGTCGAAGGAGTACGGGAACGAACATTGTGACACGAGAATTTTATATATAAGAGATTACCAACAGTAACAGGTCTCCCTATAATTGAAATCTGCGTACAATGACCATCCCCTACAACCCTCAGCATTCTTGATGTCATTCAAAGAAGAGCTGTTCGTCTTATTAATGATCCTCTACTTACTAAAAGACTTCCTTCTCTTGCCCATCGTCGAGCTGTGGGAGATCTATCGCTCTTTTATACATACTTTTACGGCTTCTGCTTCAACGAATTGTCCAGTATATTCCCTCCTCTTGCAGCTCCCAACAGAGAAACTCGTGGTGCCGCACGTATGCATCCCTATATGGTCCAATTGGCCAGGCCCCGAACTTTCCATTTCGTTCGTTCTTTTATTCCTAGAGTTTCTAGACTGTGGAACCTACTACCAGTGGAGGTCTTTCCTTCTCCCCCAAAGTTTTTAAGTCCCGTGTTAACAAACTTCCTCTTACCTTGCTTAAGACACCCACGGTACGTTAGTATTTAGGCTTTCTGCCTTCGTGGATTGTACAAAGATAATAAAAATGACCAGCGCTGGCTAAGTGCGCAGCAAAAATTCCTAAAAAAATACATATTCCTCTTTTTAAAGATTATTTAAAAAAATCTTTTCAATGATCTTTAAATAAGAAAAGGATAATAAGTCTTTTATTTTTTCCAACGCCAAAATAGTATATTAAGGATTTTTTTCAAAATTAGGCTTAAACAAGTGCAAATAAAAAATTTGCAAAAAACGTCTTAGCTAAACATTTTAAAATGTTGTAAAAATAAAGTTTCTTTTTAGTTTTTTACACAAATTAGTATAATTGGGCCTAAAAGAAAATGGAACCAAAAGTTTGCTTTTGGATTTCTATATATAATAATGAAACCAACGAGAAAGATAACTAAGAAATTAAAATACAAATATTTGTTCTGCATTTTACTTAGCAAAATAAGTACGTTATTTAACCGCATACCGATTTTGAACTATTTGATTCCCATCAGTACAGTGCAGGTGCCTTTTATTTCTGTAAAATGATTTCGACTGTTTGTCAAGAAAATTTATTTTGTTCATAAGCTGGTTTTACACTTCTTGTCAAATAAGTTCGATCAAATATTTGATATAATTTGTTTGTAGACGGAGGTGTAAATTAAAAGAAATTATTTGACAAAGTTCTTTGAAGCAAAGTTGCCAACTGAGGTGATTCTGGCAAAACAACATCTTTAAGTTTTTCGGAAAAAGCAAATATTTTAGCGTTCTCCTAAAAATCTTTAAATGAACATCCAATGAAAACTGCAAAAAAAAACAAATCACGATAAAATTGAGGTTAGGTAGTTGCCAACTGTTAAATTTTATTTAATTAGGTTGGTAGTTTTGCATCAAATATTTGAAGGAAAATAGGACATAGGATGTGTTCAAATCCTTCAAACAAATTTGACAAGACGAACTTGAATTTCTTTGATATCCAATTTGCTGTTTTACACTGTCAAATTTCTTTAATATTAACTTGGTCCAACTTATTTGATCTAAAGTTTGATAAGTGTGGACAATAAGCTACCGCTTAAGGTCGGGTCTCACATAACCGCAACGAGCCCGTGGCCGTGCGCTTCACCGGTGAAATGTAGGGAGATGTGGTGCAAAAATTTAGTATTTAATCAAACTGCAGTAATATGAGTAAACTATACCTCGCTTTAAGTTACACCAGATTATAAATTAAATCTTTACAAATAAGGTAACACAGTTTAAAGGGTTGACCACATGTAACCACACCGAGTCCTGCACCGTAGCACGGCCGTGACTTGGTGTTGTAATGAAATGCCGTAGGCTTAATATCAACGCTCTGTGCCCACCCACATATTCTTTACCGCATTTTAACAAGTAAACAAACATTAGTTTATTTGATTTCTCGGAATATTAATTTTAAAAAACTTATAAAACAAAAAATACCAATGTATTCGTAAGTTTTACTCACATATTACTCACAAGATGTAACAATAAAATTAATTTAACGCTTTTTAATACTTATTAAATCACTTTTTCTTGTATCGTTTGTTTACAACTAACAACAACTAACTTTTAATTTATACGTAATAAACTGAAATAAAAGGTGACGCCCGTAAACTCAAAGCTTGCTTCGGGGAACATCGGCGTTATCCGATCCACGTATGATTTCATTTCCTGGGTATGTTTCAGACCGTACGAGACACGGTGAAGCTACGATAAGGGGTCTTGTGGGACATCGGTGCGGTTATTTGTGGCCAGACTTTTACCTAAACTACACTTAAAGTTTGAAAAAAAGAGCAGAGATAAGTAGGAAAATCTGTTTTATTTAAACAAAGGGATATACATACATAAAACAATAGACTTAGCTTGACAAAAATGCTTTGTATATTTTTGAGGGCATAAAAGGTGCTTTTGAATTTTTCGAATTAATTTGCTCCACTTTTCTCTATCACCGTGGAATCGGGTTAGGTGCGGTTATGTGTGGCCCGACAATTATTCGCCGTTAGGATTTCTTAATTTCTTTGGAGATTTGGACTGTACTGATGAGAACTAAACATTTCGAACCCGGTCCGCGATTGGTGATCTCAATTAGCTCTGAAAGAACAATTTTAGCTAGTGTGAAAATCTGCATCGCAAGTTCCGGCAGTCTTCGGCTGAGGCAACCTTGCATTGCGGCAAATTATTAAAGTAAATTTTGTTTTAGTAAAAAAAGGTAATCCAACAAAGGTATTAACTAAACGAACTAAACTTAAGAGCAAACACAGTTTATTTCTATGTACCATCATATGAATTATTCTTTTGGTATTTAAATATCTTTTGTATGAAGATTAGCAGTAAAAGGTATGAATAATCCATTTTAATAACAATGTAAGTCTGCTAACTTATGTTTAGATTAATCGATTGGCATTACTATTATTTATCATAATGAACAATAAAGTGGTACTTTAAAGAAATACTTATAATTTATTGTATGGATAAGTTAACAGTTATGATTGGTATGTAAAATATATTGATACGTTGAATATAATGCATCAGTTTAGTACTAAGAATAATAAAAACACATTTTTGAACTTCGTATTCATTGGTAATCAGGAAAATATTTAAAACTGTTACTTCTAACTAAATACTCTCTTTCCTCAGTTGTTACCAATGTTTAAGAAAAACTAATTTTTAAATTTGGAAAATCATAAAATTCTACATGCTATGCTAGAGATTACGGATTTTACCACAAAAGTTCATAGTGTTTATTTTTGGTAAATTTCGGATTTTTTTACACTTACACCAATTATACAGCATGCCCCAAGGAAAGTTTTTAAGTCTGGACACACATAACCGCACCAAGGCCGCACACATCACAATGATAGAGGAAAGTGGGGAAGATTAATTCGAAAAAATTTAAAAGCACTTTTTATGCCCTCAAAAATATAAAAAGTATAAGTAAAACTGTTACTTTTTTGTGAAGGTTTATTTTACGGTATCAGGTGTAATTTAAAGGGTAAAAGATTCATATTACTGCAATTTTATTAAATAGAAAACTTTTTGCACCGCATCCCCTACATTTCACCAGCGAGAAGCACGGCTGCGGGCTCGTTGCGGGTATGTGTGACCAGACCTTTACTTATCAGAAGACCTGGGTTTAATCTCCAGCCGGGTAGTTATTTAAAAATAACATCCGTCGTGGTGTAACCGCCTTGTTTAAAATGTGATGTAAAATGCAAACATTGCATGTTTCAGTGCTTGGACAACATTGACAAAACAGGAGAAAAAATGGGTGAACATCTAATTACGCGACACTTACAGTACTCTGGTACTTAGGCGTAAGCCTTCGTGGACTGTTACAAGATATAAAAGAAAATCAAAGGTTGATTTGTAATTGTCAATATTCCGGAAACCGTTACAAATTGGTATAGATTATTGTTCACGAAGCACATCTATAATTTTCTGGAAAAATTAAAAATGCAATAATCTATATCGTGTCCAAAACTAAAGTTGTATTTAGTACACTTTTTTGGTGCACCCTGTATAATTGAAATGGGCCTAAAAAAACAACAAACAGCTTGATAATATGTTTTGTCTCTTTTTTCCAAAAATTATTAATGTTAATCATTTTCGCGAATACACAGATTTAGAGCATTTTTAAAAAAAAGTTCAAACAGCTTTTACTTTCCATATCACTGTACAAACATTTAATTTTATTAGGTTTTATTTTAAAAATATCTAAATTGGAAAATATCTATAATAAACTAGCATGCACCATTTATTTTCAATCAAGTTCTTAGGTATAAAAAAATAAAAGAATTTCATTCGCCAGATTTTTGTGGACCAAAATCACGTATTGTTCTCATTCCAAGTCAAATGTGCTATTCAACCACGAAAACAACGTCTCGTTTTTATATACAATTTTTGCAATTTGCTGTATAAAATACTGCAGATTTTTAATAAAAGGAAACCTCTAATTTGTACTATTGCAAAACTATCTATTACCATTATGTATACGAGCCAAAAAATATAACAATAGTATATTTTTATTTTGCAATGAAATTAATATACTACCTATCATAAAAATTGCAACATACAAAAAATCAAACGTAACTAAAGGTGATATGAGCAATTAATTTTAAGCCGCGTCCAGACTTGCAACAATTCGCCAAACATCAGTCCAAACGAACCAACCAGTTTGCGCGCTCCTTTGACGCCAAAAGACAAGCTTTAAATCACCGGCGAATCATTCGCCAAGCCCTTGAAACACATGGGGGTATGCGGCATGGAGTGGCAGAGCGAATTGTTGCAAGTCTGGACGCGGCTTTAGTAGCAGTACAAATGATGATAAAATCTGAATAAGTGGAATTCGGTAGTGTTTTTTTTCATAAATCCCGATTCCGTTTGGGTTTGCACGATTGGAGACATCAGGTAGGAGGGAGGGAGCAGGCTTAAGTGTCGCTTGCACTGTATAGGTGTTATGATATGAGGAGCCATATGCGTTGGTAATAGGTGTTCTCTGAGAACTAACTTCTTCTTCTCCCTACGTCCAGCGAAATGTTTACTTTTTTTTGGCCTCCCTTTTCTATTGATCTGTCCCGTATAAGAAGAATCAGGGTGTGACATGATAGGGAGCATCCTGAATAGATTGTCTAATTCTAGATTGTTGTCCAAGTGACGTCCCTCACATTGCTGATATTCTTGAATCCAAAGTTGCATATTTTCAAAAACTGGGCGACAAGTTGCTCGAGGAATGGTGTTTATTGGCGATTTTGGTCAGTGGACAATCCTCTACAGACATTAACGTCCTCTTTATTTTCCTAAGTTTGTTGTGTGGACTGCAATATCAGCAAGTGGAATTATTGGTCCATATTTTCTCGAGAATGAAAGAGGAGTTGCTGTGACGGTGAGAGCTGATAACTATTGTGAGATGCAAAAGGGATTATTAGTCCCAGCTCTTCAAAAATTTAAAGGACATAATGCTGCGACCTGGTTTTAACAAGATGGAGCCACCTGCTACACTGCCACAATATCCATAGATTCGTTTAAGAAAAAACCTGGAAGACTCATCTCACGAAAGGGTGATATTCAGTTGCACCCTCGGAGCCCTGATTTTACTCCAAATATTTATTTACTGTGAAATTATCTAAAATCAAGGATCTATTAAGATAATCCAACCACATTAGACAAGCTTAAACAAAACATTGTTCGGGAAATAAACGCCATTCCGCGAGCAACTTGGCGCCAAGTTTTTGGAAATATGCAACTCTGGATTCAAGAAGTAACGTGAGGGACGTCACTTGGACAAAATAATTTTTAAGTCATAAAAATTTCCATTATTTGTTGTTTAAAATAATATCAATTAAGTATGTCTAAGTTTTGTGATGTTTGTTTTATTGGATATTAAAACTGATCATACAGTTAAGGCCCACCCTGTATATAAAACAGCAAAATTTGATTAAGTTTGATACATTACTTGAATGTTGCAATTTTTATGATGAGTATATACTCTAAATAAAAGAAAAATAAAGCTGAGTTGCCGCTTTCTGTGTTCGACGTAGACAAATTTTGTTTCTATTTTGTTTAAAAATATTAGAAAGAAACCAATAAAAATTTACCAAAATAGCATAAGGGAGATTTAAAATTGAAAAACGCATATTGGAAGTAAAATACATTTTGCAAACACTTCAGACATATGTTGCATTTTGTCTGACATCAGTATTTTATTATTTCATATTAAATTTAGTCTGACTAGGAATTTTGATGCCAGAAATATGAATTTATGTTCATAAATTCTGGATTTTCATACTACCTTGTCATTGTTATTACAAATACTAGCAACATTTTATCTGTTTGAGGTTTTAAATAAAATTTTAAATTTCGCCCTTAGTTTTTAGCTAACTAATATACAGTGTTTTAAAATATCTTTATTTCTACATATAAAAGTTCCTTCTCCCTTCGTAGGAAAGTTATTGACCATTAAAGTAATAAATTTTAAACAGCTGTCAGAATATCAACAATATTTTATTTACACTTTTTTTGCAATATTTTTTAAATAAATCTTTTGAATTAAAAATATATTTAAGAATGTTGTGTAAAAATTTCAGATTACAAAATTAACGAAAATACATCGGTTTCACGGTTTTTAGGTTTCAGGTATTTACGCCTCACCCATGACTATTAAAAAACGATTTATTACATTTTTTTAGTGCTCAGACAGTACCGGATTAACCCATAAGCAAATTTTGCAATTGCTTAGGGCATCACGTTGTGGCGGGCACCATAAACAGTAAAAAGAAACAACAAAACAAACATTTTGTTTGTGGTTTATAAAGGTAAAAACCTTTCTGTTTTGCTCAAAAATTTTAAACACAAAATAAATATTTAATGGCTAGCCTCACAGCGATGTATTGCTTAGGGCATCCAATAGTTTTAATCCGGTATTGTGCCCAGAACTGTAGAACCTGGAGAAAATGATTATCTAAAGAAACTTATTTTTTTTTATTTTACATGATTCAGCACAAGAATAAGATGGCCACAGCAATTTACCTTTTTTCGAAACGCTTCCAAAAAATTGCTATCAATGTCGTATTTAGAATTTTTCAAAAATTATGTACATTGTTCTTGTAATTTTATTATTTTTTATTTCAGTATGCCAGTAACTTTAATAAAAAAATTGGACTGTGTCGTTAAAAAAAAACTTAAAATTGCACCTCTTTCAGCGTGCATTACCCATACCCCCTCCCCTTAATTAAAGTAGAATAGGCACTTACTATTGTGCCCTTTTTCTTATATATAATGCAATAAGTAATGTCATTTAGCCAGTTGCTTCACTCCCTAACTATACGTAACAAGAAATTATAAATTTAGTAGCTTAGAACCATGCACGCAACACACAAATTAGGTTTCTTAGTTTGGTTGTACTAAACCTAATATACAGAGTTTTCATTTATTAGGTGCTTTTATTTCAAACTTGAAAAGGTGTCCGACTTTGTTAAGCGTTCCCCAACTAAGGTTTTTTTTATTTTTATTTATTACTTTTAAGTGCCTATCAATAAAGAAATGTATTAAGCTACATAGAGACTATGTAGAGTAGACTGGTCCAAAATAATCAAGTTTGTTTAAAGTGGCAATAAAAAATATGGTGAAGGTTTGAGCCCTTATTATTATTAAAAAGTGTATCTGCGCTACTAACAGTTTTTTGACAACAATATTTTTTTTTATGAGAAACTAGCAAATTGTCGATTTAAAAATTTTGCAAGCACACATTCCTTAAGAAAATGAGTTTCTACAAAAAAGCTCTCTTCATAAATTGCCATCAAATAAGCCGGTTCCATTAAATCTGGCTTTGAACATTAAACCTGAAATTTCAATTTTGTTTTTGAGTTTTTGCAGAGGGTTTTTGTTACTATTACTACAAATATTATTAGTTAAATAAATCCAATACATATTTTATAAGGAAATTGGATGCTCTAACTTTTTTAACATTTTTCAATAAATTTACATCCCGTTTTATTTTTAAAAAATGGCCCATCCGTTCTAGAGTTACAAGCGTTTGGAGTTCAGCTCCAATTTGTACATACGGTGCGGTTTTTAAAGTTCTCTCCCCATAACTTTTGGATAGGGCGAAATATTGAAGTTTGATAAAATTTAAGTAAAAGGGTAATAATTTAATTACTTTTTGACATGAAATATTTTCTGCCACGTGACCTAGTGTCAAGTGAGCACTAGAAACCAACTGGAGAGGGGGTCATGTGGCACTTCGTTTTAAAGACCCTTTAATTCTCTACTTAACGTCACTTTGTTTCTAGAATCGGTCTGGCCGTTCCAGACTTACAAGCCAACGCCATGAAAACCGTATTGTTTTTACACTATTAAAGTAAAATTTTAAACGGTTCTAAGTCTGGAACGGCTAGACCGATTTTTAAAAAAGAAAGAAGTGTTGAGTAGAAAATCAAAGGGCTTTTAAAACGAAGTGCTACATGACTCGCCTTTTCATTTGAAAAAAGTTGCTAGTGCCCCCTTGATACTAGATCACGTGACAGAAATTATTTTTATTCTAAAAAGTAGTTTAAGTGACACCCTTTACCCAAATTTCACTAGACCTCGATATCTTGACCCATTTAAAAGATAAAGGGGGGAAGGACGTGTAATGTATATAGCCGATTTTGTTGGACCAGTCTAATGTAGAGTATATATGTCGCAGGCAAATGGTTATCTTAGGCAAATGGCGTTTGACCAGGTTAATGCCTTCTGCCTGGACAAATGGTGTATTTTAATTTTTTGATGCTATTTGTATAGTCAATTACCATTTAATTCTATTTGTCTTAGCACTTTTTAGACAAGTGGAAATAAAAATATTTGCATAACCACACGGTCATGCAAAACTGTCAAATTTGGGGGTCATGGTTAGTTCTGGTTAATTAAACCATTTTTTAAAACTTTTAAAAACGCAAATGAAAAAATGATTTAACTAACCAAAACTAACCATAACCGCCCCAATCAATCAAATTACACGTGCGTTTGCTTTTACTGTAGGCTGCAAAGCACACTGTACGCCTAATATGTTATCAAATATATTACAGTCATTTGCCTAACAAGGACCACGACAAAAATTGTATTTTACCTAGGCAAATGGCTTTTAAGTACAAATTATTTTTATGAAATTATTTGCCCAGGCAGAAGGGCAGTTGCCTAGGCAGAACCAATTGCCTTAAATAACCATTTGCCAGCGACATATACATTTTTCTTTTTTTACTTAGGCCTAAAACTTTTTATGTCATCCTCGTATTTCTAAACGATTTATTTTCTTTCGGGGTCTTGCTAACGACCAAGAACATTTAATTTTCTGTACAGTTTGTGTACAAAAATCAAGTAAAACATAATATTTTCTCCCTCATTTGGCGTCAAATTAGCTATTCAACCGCGAAAACAACGTCTGGTTTTTATATTCAATTTTCGCAATTTTGTGAGAATAAAAATCGCTGTAGTTTTTAATGAAGGAGAATTTCAATTTGGGCCCACATTTTGTTACAAAAGACGAACGCTTCCATATTAGCATAATCTCATAAAACTTTTGAGGAATGGTTATTTTTTTCATCTTGAATGCAGCTGAGGTTCATTAAAGAAATACTCATTTTACTTATCACAACTCGCGGAGCAGAAATTATTTAAAACTTTTTTATAGGAAGAAAATGTAAAGCTTCTAAAGCGGGAAATATGTTTAATTTAAAGATTTTTTCGGGTGTCATCACAGTCCTCGTAAGCAGCTACTTTTTGTACCTTTGAACAATCCACGAAGACGGTGAGCCAAAATACTAACGTACCGCGGGGGTCTTCACCAAGGGGACTTAAATACTTAAAGATCTGGAGTAGGAGAAGAGACTTTCGCTGGCAGCAAGTTCCACATTCTGGAAACTCTAGAGATAAAAGATCGAACAAACCGAAGAGCTCGGGGTCTTTGCAGGTGAACCGTATAGGGATGCATACGGGCGGAACCACGAGTTTTTTCTATTGAAAGCTGCAAGTGGGGGAATTATACTGGACAATTCCTCAGCGCAGAAGCCGTAAAAGTTCCAAAAGAACCATAACAAAAATGATAGATCCCCTGCAGCCTGACCATGGGCAAGAGAAGAAAGCCTTTATGTAAGCAAAGGATCATTAATAAGGCGAACAGCTCTTCTTTAAATAAAATTAAGTATACTGAAGGTTGTCGGGAATATATACAGGGTGTTACAGAGTGATGAAAAAAATGTATGCAGATTCTACACCAGAAAATGTAAAGAAAAGTTTATACAGTGACCGCTAGAAATGTTGAATCTTAGGAAAAACTTTTTATTTTTGATTTCCTAAAAAAAATATTCCTGATAAAAATCTCTGCATACAGCGAAACTCGCAAAACACTAATCAAAATATAAATAAACCATAGCGTATACAAGGCAGGTGCAAATTAACGAATATTATACAAGAGAAAAATACCTTTATTTTTGAACTTAGCCAAAAATATATTTTGGAAAACTTATTTAGAATTAAGAGTTATGTTATATTTAAAAGGCTGAGCCTTCTATTAAAAATTTAAAAGAAAAAGTTACTTTTTAAACTTACCCCGTATAGAGATTAGATCGAACTAAATTAGCTGCAGTAAATTATCCCTATTGTCTTTAAAATACTTAAAGCATTTAAGCAGATTTTGATTAATTCAGAAGACAAACGTAAATTTTTGCTTTTTTGTGGTTTAATAAGGTCAAAACTTAAAAGCCCCTTTAGATTTATGTTTCACGTCATTTTTGCCTTATAAAAAACAGCTTAACTTTTAAAAAATATAAATTTATTTTGATGATTTTCTATTACGTTTAGTTCAAAAGTGAAACTTTATTGGCATTATGGTGATAAGAAAAAAGTTCTTACAATTAAAAAAATATATTTTAGGATTCATTGAAATAAATATGAACATATTATTTTCATAAATTTAAACATGGGAAGACCTTTATTATAAAGCCAAAATGACGTAAAACATAAATCTAAAGGGACTTTTAAGTTTTGACATTATTGAACCACAAAAAGCAAAAATTTACGTTTGCCTTTTAAATTGATCTAAACGTACTTGAATGTTTTAAGAATAGGTTAAGAATAAGAAAGTTTTGACATTTTTACGAAATGTAAGGGTAATAAGGATAATTTACGGCAGTTAATTTAGTTTAATCTAATCTCTATACGGGGTAAATTGTGGGAAAATTTCAACCTGGTTTTAGTTTTTTATACATACTTTTGTTAATGGATGTATTGTCACAATATTCGACCAACGGGAATTGTTTGGGATAAAAAACTAGAATCTACTTCCAATTTTTTTGTAAACTATAGAGGGCGCCCCCAGCGGTATCTTGCACACACGTTAAACAAAGTACGGTTTTTGGGTCCACTATGTATTTAACTTTAAAATAATAATTTCTTATTATTCAACATTTTTACCTAAAAAGGTATAGGTGGTAAAAGTTAATTTTAGCCGCCATTTTTAAGATATTTTAATTTAAAAAATATGTTTTTGTAACGCCAGCTCTACACTATACAGGGTGTTTAAAAATTTAACGCCAATCTTTAGAAGTTTGAATCCTTGGGTAATGTTAAAAAAAAATTAAACCTTTGTACTAAGTGTCTTAACTTTTTAGATACAGGGTG
This sequence comes from Listronotus bonariensis, assembly GCA_014170235.1. NCBI lineage: Eukaryota > Metazoa > Arthropoda > Insecta > Coleoptera > Curculionidae > Listronotus > Listronotus bonariensis. Next base: position 616,327 of record JACEGR010000008.1, read on the forward strand.
GTAAAAAAATTCTTATTTTTTTAACTTTACCACTCTGTATTTTTAAAAACAACTTCAACTTTTTCGCATCTAAAAACATATTAATATTGACGTATTTTAAAGCCAATTGCTTTTAATGTATAAAAAGCCAAATGTTTTCTTAGCGGAAATCAACCAAGACGAAAATATGATATGTTTGTCCAACAAACTAAAGACTTAGGTCGACACGGGAAAGAATTTATAAAAACGCTAAAAATAATACCAAGTTTTAAATTACATACCATATTCCATTAAGGAAAGATCAATTTTCTTTCAGCCACTGTCTAAGTTTACCTGAAAAAAAAGATATAGAATTACTTAATATTTGCTTTATGTATTGTCACTGATATAATAAGGTTTAATTAAGATAATTCATTAAAAAAAGGTTGTCCCAACTCTATTTGTATACGAAGTAACTTTGCCCCTGTACAAAGGTACAAAAAGAAATCTAATATAAAAATGGTTGTTTTTACACACTAACTTTATTGACAGTAATTATTAGTAAACATATAAAGTATTTTAAAAACAACAGTTTGAAGAAAGAAGAAGAACAAATGGCACCTCTTGTATATTTTAACAAATTTTGACTCTTTATTGATTTTTACATTAAAAATGTACACTACACTATACGTGTATTGCTGGTTTTTAAGATATCAGCAGTATATCAAGGAACTCATTATCGATAAAAAATAATATTTTGGTTCGAATTATTTTTAAGGCGAGTGTTCTTTCGACCAGAATCCCTCGTCAGCCTGCCCAATAAAATGGGTCAGATAAGGAAAAGTACATTTTCGACCAAGGATGTACGGTCCATAGAATGTTTATTTGTTATTGTTATATATTATCGGATTTACCTAATTATTATTAAATTAAATGTCTAAAATTCTAATGATGGATAAAAACCCCGACAAAAATACGCCCCAAAAATGGGTCTAATATAATAACATCAAATCCACCTTGTCTTTACAATATTTCGCTTGCAAATAACGCATAAAGTAGTTCTGGTTAATTGCTAAATCTTTATCACATCAAAACTATTCGGTGGAAGAATAAATATGCATTCATTAAGTCGAAAATACATATAAGATAACCCGAATACTTTTACTTCCAGTCAAAATTAGACGTGTTTTAAAGTACCTGTTCTAAACTTGGTCGAAAATACATACGCCCCTTTTTAGATAATTCTGTCACTGTCATAGTGACATTTATTATAAAAATTTAAATAATTACATTTTATTGTAAGAACTATAAATTGGTAGGGTAACAATTTAGTTTGTTTTAGACACATATGTATTTACTTACTCTACTTAAAAAAGAAAAAACAGAAATACGTAAATTAATAATTTTTTGTAGGTTATGTAAATGAATATGTATTAAAAATAAACCAAATAGCTGACCTACCTATTAGTGGTTGCTTCAATGGAAGGTAATAAATTACACGTTACCATACAATTTGTCAAACTGGCAGTGACAGAATTATTTAAAAATAAATAAACCATAATATTACTTTCTTTCTTTACTTTGTATAGTTATGGATCATGTAATGTAATGATGTTAAATTCAATAAAGAGTCAAAATTTGTTAAAATATACAGGGTGTCCAGTTTTAAGACACCTTGTATAAATGATGCTACTGTCAATAATAGTAGTTAGTATTCTTTCAAGACAAGATCACAAGAATAAATATATTAACCAGAAGGATATCTCGAAGGCGGCTTCTTTGATGTCTCCTAGCGCGTCTCATGACCTCGAACTGCATATTTTGCAGGCGTTTCATGAGCGTACCTAAGAAATTAACATGTTTAGGCGCCTATCTCTTAAAAATATATTTTATTATTATTAAAATGCATTTTATAACATCTATGCAATGAAATAAAACAGATGCTTTAATAATATGTCGTATTGAGATATATTAATAATTATTATGAAATGTGTCTATTTATTTTCGCATATGACAATTTTTTATTTTTCATATTTTTGAAGTTTCTATTTATCCATTTGAGGGTATGGAATAGTCTAACTGTAACAAACCATTTAATTAAATAACTCATTGGAAATTGTTCACAAGGATGTAAAAAACTATTTTCAAACGGTTTTACTTGACCTGTTTGTTATTTATTTGGAATTATTTTTGGGTCAAATCTAGTAATTGAAATTTGACCCCCTTCCTGACGACCGATCGATCTGAAATTTGGTACACTTCCTTAGTCTTGATGACAATACAATATAACATATTCTTTATGATTGTAAATCCAACATGGCCGCCGATACAAAATGGCGGATTACATATTACTTTACTACAACCTCAATATGGGTATCAAATTAAAGGGCTTTATTGGTAGAATAGAACCCACTATGAAAAAAATAAAATCCAAGATGGCCGCCGCCACAAAATGGCGGATTATATATTTTTTTCACAAATACCTCAATATGGGTATCAAATGGAAGGGCTTGATTGGTAGAATAGAACCCACTATAAAAAAATTAAAATCCAAAATGGCCGCCGCCACAAAACGGCGGATTACATATTTTTTCTCACAACTACCTTGGTTGGTAGAATAGAGCTCACTATAAAAAAAAATCAAGATGGCCGCCGCCACAAAATGGCGGATTACATTTTTTTTCACAAATACCTCAATATGGGTATCAAATGGAAGGGCTTGATTGGTAGAATAGAACCCACTATAAAAAAATTAAAATCCAAAATGGCCGCCGCCACAAAATGGCGGATTACATATTTTTCTCACAACTACCTCAATATGGGTATCAAATGAAAGGGCTTGGTTGGTAGAATAGAGCTCACTATAAAAAAATAAAATTCAAGATGGACGCTGCTGCAAAATGGCGAATTACATATTTTCCACAACTACTTCAATATAGAATCGTTATTTAGTTCTGGTTAGTTATAGTAAGGCGAACTCAATAGAATGAGAAGTATCAACTAACAACAAAACTAAAAACTTGAAAATAAATTATGTAAAAAAACTTTTTATGTTAAACGGTTTTATTGTAGGTACTAAAAGCTAAAAATAATTCGGTAAGTCCTAGCTACCAGATCGCACCAATCTTCTCATCAATCTGGGGTATTGATCAGACAAATAATAAAATCGTTGGGCAATTGACATTTCTATCATAATATTTACTCTGGATACGCTTCAGTTTTTTAAAATATGTATTGTATAATTTACACAAGTGTCTATTTATTTTTCCATATGACAATTTTTCTATTTTTAACATTTTTGAAATTCTTGTTTAAACATTTGAGTGTATGGAATAATCTAACTCTACCAAATAATTTAATTAAATAATTAATTGGAAAATTTTCACAAGGATGTAAAAAACTAGTATTTTTGCAGATATTTTCAAACTTTTGAATTAATTTTTTTGTTACAATACTTTCAAAATTTATTTGAAATAAAGTTTCTAATAATGAAATAAACTTTACGAAGTGTGAGGCATATTCAAATTTCCAAATACGTCTAAATTAGCATTTTTATATGCTTTATGGTAACAAAACAAAGTCGTTTCATCTAGATCTTGATATGCCTTTGAATATGTCTCACAAATTTCGCAAGAATGTACAGCTAAACATTTTTTAATTAGATATCCAGCAAAATATCTTACGAAATTAGTTTCTAGCAGTGTATCTTTTTGGTAACTTGTGTCAATAATAATTGGTATATCCGCTCTTTCTGACACTGTTGGAGGTTTAATAATAGGAAAATTATCATTCTGTTTAATTACATCGGATACTCTTAGAAGCAAATTATAGTCCAGGAAAATAAAACGTATCGCAATAAACTATATAAAATACATTGACCGTTACTGAGTCGTTGCTTCGCCTTTCACTACTGCACTGGCAATTTCGGTTTATAATTTCGGTTTAGTAGCCCTCGAAGGTCACAGCCTGCGCCGCTCAAGGTAAAAGAGATATCCTTCTGGTTAATATATTTATTCTTGTGACAAGATCAGTTTTACTTTTCTTAGTTCATTGACCTACAAGTGACCCTAATTATTTCATTACGTAACAGATGCCCTTTGAAATATTAATAAACATTTAGAATGAAGTTAGCCACATAAGTTTTAAGAGAATGATATCAGTTTAACTTTTATGAGTTTGTTCACTGATCATGTCTCGAAAGAATACCACCTAAATAAGTGTATTCAAAAAACATTTTTAATTTTTAGTTTCTTTTTTGTATCTTGTAAAAAGGCGAAGTTATTTCGTGTGTAAATAAAATTGGTACACCCTGTATATTGCTAAACCACTAAAACTTTTTAGAATGAAACATAAAATGCACTTTTCATGCAACTTCAAAAACGAGGAGGTTCTCAATTCGCCTGTATGTTACGCTATTACTCCGGCGTTTGTGGACCAATTTTAAAAATTGTACTTCCGCGGTGGTCCCATAAAAACCAAGTCAGGATCGCGAGAGAGAAAATTACTAGGCCTATTTTTTATCTCTGCCGTACGTTGTTCGTGCGGCAAAGCTGCCCTCTAGTAGGGGAATATGCTCATAATAAAAGAGACCATTTAGAATCGACAACCTTGAGGCAAAATTAACCTTTTTACCGACCTAAAAGAGGTACTAGTAGTGTTTTTAAACTACAGTAAAAATCGCAAACACGTGTAATTTGATTGGTTAAAAGCGCTACAGAGAGTCATGCAAAACTGTCACATTGCGGGGTCATGGTTAGTTAAATATATATTTTTTTTAATTTGCTTCAAACCAGTCAAATTACACGTGCTTGTGCTTTTACTATAGTCTGTGTTTTTAGTGTATGTTTACCGATTTAATAGTAATAATAATAAACTAAAAAGCGAAAAATTAACAGAAAAAAAAACATTGAACCAACTTCAAAAAACAATAATAAAACTCACTAAAAAGTAAAAAATAATAAAAAAAAGAAGTCGGGTAATAACGTATGTGCCAAACTACTTAATGGTAATAAATAAATAAGCAATAGCTTTTTATACTTTAATACTAGACGGGTAATACCATTTTATGGTATTACCCGTCTTTTCTTTTATTGTTTTTTTTTTTTTAATTTTTTACTTTTTAGTAAGTTTTATTATTGTTTTTTAAAGTCGGTTATTTTTTTACACTGTTTATTTAATTATTATTAGATATAAAACCATTATTTACAGTTCCTAAATCCTATAAAGTTTGTAAATGTCCAGAAATACATTTACACACCAATTCCAGCTGATATATTACTTAAAAAATAACCCTATAATTGAAATTTAATGCTTTTATTATCTGAAAAAGTTTGACCGGTAATTAATAATAGTTCTGACATGTCACACAACCAACTAGCTGACTTTCAAAAACCATTAAACTACACATCATTAAGTGTGGTGTTATCTATTTTTGGTGTTGCAGTAATTATTTTTAAATTTATGTTTTTATTTTTATAAGTATGTAGCAAGTGCTTATGATGTGATTTTTTTATCTATTAAGTAATTTAGTGTTTGAATTATTGTTTAATCTGTGATACATATAAAAAATCTGTTTGAATGTGATAAACAATGATTCTTCATAAATAATACTAAAAGAACTTCCATTGTGTCTATTAACTATTCACACAATGTTTCGGGCAGTCGTATCGTTGTCCGCTTTCAAGTGTAAACTAATCTTAATTCCTAACGCTACTAATTTTATATAGTATGGTAAACCATCTACCCGTGAGAGAGTTGGGTGCGATCAAGCGTGAGGTTGTTCACCTAGGACGCCATCATTGGTGCGCTTAAAGAAGGGTTTCCAAATAGTAAGTATCTCCACACTTGGTTTACTTTTTTTAGTAAACCAAGTGTGGAAGATACCCACTCTTTGGATATTCCATGGTTCAATCATAAGGGATGCAATTGGTCACAAAATGATCAACATTGGTCAGGTAATGAATTGTTTAGCAAGATTAAAGGAGTTCTATATTAAATGAAGACATTCAAGGACAAGACAATTTTGTGAACGGCATAAAATTAAAAATGTTAGATTCAAAAAATAAATTCTAAAAGCTAGTAACAAGTAGAGAATTTGTTATACATAGGTATTTATTATTTGGTCAAAGATACTGAAATAAATATAAAGAGTTTAAAATTTCAAGGTCACTAATTGATACATAAATATACTTAGAATATCAACATCAACATTCTGAGGGCGTTTCATGCTGTAACAATTGGTCACGATTGATCATTAGGTCACAGTAATTGGTCAGCAGTAAACTAGAATTAGGAGAAGTTACTTCAAATATACAGGGGTGGTTTTACACTGATTTTTTGAAAAAAATTAATGTAGCAAATTGGTCAGCAAAACTAAAGGAGTTCTATATTAAATGAAGATATTCAAGGACGAGACAATTTGGTTAACGGCATAAAATTAAAAATGTTAGATTCAAAAAACAAATTCTAAAAGCTAGTAACAAGTAGAGAATTTGTTATAGATAGGTATTTATTATTTGGTCAAAGATACTAAAATAAATATAAAGAGTTTAAAGTTTCAAGGTCACTAATTGATACATAAATATACTTAGAATATCAACGTCAACATTCTGAGGGCGTTTCATGCTGTAACAATTGGTCACGATTGATCAGTAGGTCACAGTAATTGGTCAGCAGTTAACAAGAATTAGGAGAAGTTATTTCAAATATACAGGTATGGTTTTACACTGATTTTTTGAAAAAATTAATGTAGCAAATTGGTCAGCAAGACTAAAGGAGTTCTATATTAAATGAAGACATTCAAGGACGAGACAATTTTGTTAACGGCATAAAATTAAAAATGTTAGATTCAAACAACAAATTCTAAAAGCTAGTAGAGAATTGATTATACATAGGTATTTAACCTTCCAGTACTCGCGCGGGGTATCTAAATACCCCACTAGGAATATTTCTGGGTATAGTGGAGTGGGGAAATGACAATCAGCACACAGCTTCATCTATTCTTCGAGTGTAGTACGCACAAGCTTGTGTTAAGAGTAGGCTGCGGTCGAGTTTACGGTGCGCGTAAAATACTAGTCGAAACTTGATTGGGGTATTTAGATACCCCTCGCGAGTATCAGAGTAACAAAAAAAGTAAGTGTATTTTTGTTTGATTTTTGAAGTTTGTTGCAATTTATAGGTTTTATTACAGGTAAAATTATGGCAAAACCAAGTAAAGACCCTCAGCAATGGCTGAAATGGTATGATGAAATTACAGAGAATGAAGACGAAGAAGTTTATGGTGAAGATGATCCATCGGAGCAAGAAGCAGATAACTTGGAAGTACAAGATGAATATTCAGATACAGAGCAAGAAGCAGAGTCCGAAGATGAAGCTGATGTTTCCAATGTAAGTGTAGTAGATTCTGTAAAAATATTGGTCCATATTTCTTGGGAAAAGACAAAGAAACTAAATGGAATAAGATGATACCACCCACATCGAGAACAAAGGCTCATAATCTTATATTGAAAGTTCCAGGGCCAGTAGGCAACGCAAAAATGCTAAATCATCTGTAGACTGTTTTAGCCAATTCATTGATGACTCAATTATTGAAATCGTTGTGGAATGTACTAATTTATACATTGCAAAGGTTCAAGCAAATTTCGATAGAGAACGTGATGCTCGAGTGACTGACGTATGTGAGCTAAGATCTTTTATAGGAATACTTTATTTGGCGGGATCTTTGAAATCCGGGAGGCAGTCTTCAGTGATACCAAGTGCTTTTCTAACAATCGATGAACAACTGGTGGCCTTTCGAGGAAGATGCGCCTTCAGGCAATATATCCCTAATAAGCCCAGCAAAAATGGAATTAAAATATTTGCATTAGTCGATGTAAAAACAATGTATACATGCAAGCTAGAAATATATGCAGGTAAACAACCCAACGGACCATATTGTTTGAGTAACAGTCCAGGAGATGTTGTAAAAAGATTAGTTGAGCCTCTAAAAGGTACAGGTCGTAATATTACGATGGATAATTGGTTTTCCAGTTTACCTCTTGCTAGGGACTTATTGAAAGATAAGTTGACTATGGTTGGCACGCTCAGGAAAAACAAAAAAGAAATTCCATTACAATTCACACAGACTGCTTCTAGACCAGAGCAAAGTAGTATGTTTGCTTTCCAATCAAACATTACCTTGGTGTCTTACGTCCCAAAAAGGGTAAAAATGTATTACTAATTTCATCAATGCACCACGATGACGAGGTCGATAGGGAATGCTTGAAGCCGGAAATAATACTAGAATATAACAGAACTTAATCTGGAGTGGATGTCGTAGACAAACTTTGTGCCCAGTATGACGTGGCTAGAAATAGTCGACGTTGGCCTCTGACAGTTTTTTGACATCCTGAATATTGCCGGTATTAACGCATTTTGTGTATTTGCTATGAATAATAATTTTGAAAAACCAAACAGAGAACATTTCTTGCAAGAATTAGCTGCAGAGTTAGTGCGACCACAAATAATGAAAAGAATATATATGCATAATATTCCAAGAAACATAAAGAAAAGGGCTATGATTCTACTTAATGTTGAGGAATCTACTCTAGCACCAGACAAGACTACTACAAAGAAACCAAAACTTGGAAAGGGTAGATGCGATATATGTCCTAGATCAGCTGATAGAAAAACGCCAATTACTTGCGTAAAATGCGATAAGTGGATATGTAAAATTCACCAAAACTTTGTATGCAATAATTGCCTTGGCAGAGAATTAGAAACTGATTGTGACAGTGATTAAATGCTTTTGGTAGATTATAACTTCAGAAACCTGATAATGTACTTAGTTTTTATATAAATATTCGTTAGCGTTTTTCTATAAGAAAATATTTTTTGTTTTGTTATAAAAGCATTAGGAAAATTGTTTGAATATATTTTTGATGGAAAAGTTGCAATATATTGTTTTTTTATTCAAAAACACAAAAACAAGTTGGGGTACCTTAATACCCCACGCGAGTACTCACGTGATTTTACCCCGCGCGAGTACTGGAAGGTTAATATTTGGTCAAAGATACTGAAATAAATATAGAGAGTTTAAAATTTCAAGATCACTAATTGATACATAAATATACTTAGGATATCAACATCAACATTCGGAGGGCGTTTCATGCTGTAACAATTGGTGTCGATTAGTTATTAGGTCACAGTAACTGGTCAGCAGTAAATTAGAATTAGGAGAAGTTATTTTAAATATGCAGGGGTGGTTTTACACTGATTTAAAAAAATAATGTAGCACCTCAATGTCAACATTCAGTGTACATAAAATGCTGTATAAATTGGTCATGAACTGGTCACGATTGGTCAGTCGGTCTTAGTGACCTACTACTCTTAACCAATTCGTGACCAAGTTTGGTAGCATAGAATAAGCTCTGCGTGTTCGTATTGAGGTCCTACTTTTACTGCAATTCATTGACCAATCATGACCAATTTGTGACCTATTTATATCGCATCGTATGAACTCCAAGCTTCAGTATTGAGGTGCTAAATATTCTGTATTTGTCGTTATTAATTAATTTAAAATACCTTCTTATAATTATATTTTACTGCTGACCAGCTGACCAATTACTGTGACCTAATGACCAATAATGACAAATGATTGTTTTAAGCGAAATTACACATTAGCAATAGATATGAAGTAAATGTTTTAAAAATTAAGTACTTTTATGTTTTTGTCTTAACAAATGAATGACTGAATATTGTAGTATTTTTTTTTAATATCCAGAGGATTTCCTAAATTTTTTCGGACACCCTGTATACAAGATTTTTGACTATCCAGGTCAATTTATCTTTTTATATATATGTATGTATAATAAATATTTAAATAATTTTTTTAGGTAAAGATTCATACCAAACATCACAAGGATTTATTTATCAAACACATGGTGTTTGCGTCTATTATGTCCTGTTTGTAATTTCTCCTTTTACATTTTTTCTGTCAGTTCTCTTATCTTAAAATGTCAAACAAATCCGATATAAGCAAATACCGTCTAAAGCAGTTACGAAAAAACCGCACGTCAAGCAAATATCTGACATATGCTTTGCTGATTGTTGATGTCTAGGGACATGATTTGATACTTTGTTTTTTATGCCGCCTCACAATATGACAGTTATTTTATACGTTAGTCACTTTTATTGATAAAAAGTTAAAAACAAATTTAACTTTTACTGAGAAGATTATACGATTTTATCCTTTGATCTATATTAAAAACATGTTTTTCCGTGTTCAAAATTTATTACTTCAGTAATGCTGAGATAATAAGTACTGTTTTCCAATGGTAATATTTATTATGCTTTGCATAAAAAGTAAATATTCTGCCGTCTAATGGAAAAACACCGTATGTGCATTTTTATAACTTTTGAGAAAATGGCGTTTGCAGATTTGCCTCATAAAATTCCCTGCCATTTACATGTAGGATATCAATTTAAGGGGGGTAAGGGTTTGTAAATCATTTTTTTGTCTTATCCTATTTTTAAACATTTAAGAAACAGATTCTCAAAATTTTAGGTCGATCTGAGCAAAACTCTTGATGTTATTGTTTAGTTTAGAACCCGGTTTTTTAACCATACGTACAAAATAGCAATTTTTTTTTGAAGTTCTTTTTTTAAAATATCGATTTTGTTTTTGCAACAATGCAACAATAAAAAGATTTAGGCCAACAGAATACAAAAATATTTAAAAAATCATTTTTGAAAAAATTGTCACATACGGTGTTTTTCCGTTGGACAGTATTGTAATCTATACAGTGCTTGTCTAAACTCAGGACCCCCACTCCTACCTTTTTAATTGTTTAGTAATTTTTCATGTAAATTTAAGAACCTTAGTAAGACACCATAAATTCAAGACAATAAATGACAGATGTAAATGTCAAACTGACAGCTGGGTGACATTTTGGCGAGGTTTTTATAACCCCAAAATATACAGTGAATACCTTTACCTTCCCAAAAATGGCGGTACTTTGAAAATTACTCGAATACCTGATTTGGATGCCCATATCCCCAAAACTAATAAAATTAAATATACCTTATGTGGTATTGTCTTAAAGGTCATTTAAATATCTTTCTAATTGTGATATAATATACAGGGTGCTAATTACCATTAAATAAATCCTTAAATAAGCTTTAAGAACATTTCACATCATGCAAACTTTATTAGATTTGGAAATATGACCATCTAAATAAGGTATTCAGGTAATTTTAAAGTACCGCCATTTTGTAGCAGGTGAAGGTATTGACTTTATATTCTGAGGTTATAAAGTACCCGTCAGGAGTTTTAAAATAATGTGCTACAAGACCCCCTTTCCATTTAATTTTTCTTTTCAGAATGGCGCCCTGCTGTCAATTTAACATTTATATAGGTCGTCACTTGTCTAAAATTTGGTTTATGTTATAATAGTCCTCAAATTTTTTTGAAAAAAACAAACAATTCTGAATTTAGACAAGCACTCTATATTTAAATCGCAAAGCCATAATTTTCAGACACTTCGTTGGAGATTTTGACTGCAGCATAATTATCCGCTATATCACAGGCTTGTTCCTACAGCAGTTAGAAACCGTTTGCAAACTGTCAGAGCATGCGCACGAGACAAAATTTAACGGTTTATCTCCTACGCATGAGCCTGACGGTTTGCAAACCGTTCCTGACTGATGTAGGAACAAACCTCACGTCAACATAAGGCGGTGGTGATCTCAACACATAATAACCTTTTTTACCTATGCCAAAGAAAAGGTCCGAACTTCGATAGGTATTTTTCGACGTATATTTAGGTACAGGTAGTTTGGTAGTTTTGTAAAGGTTAGAGGAGAAAAAGGTTTAATTAAACAAATAAAAAGATTATATTAACCCGAACTATGACCCCCTACCTATTTTTTTTTTTTATCTTTGGACAATCCACGAAGGCTGGAAGCCTAAATACTAACGTACCGTGGGTGTCTTAAGCAGGGTAAGAGGAAGTTTGTTAACACGGGACTTAAAAACTTGAAGAAGGAAAGAAAGACCTCCGCTGGCAGTAGGTTCCACAGTCTAGAAACTCTAGAGATAAAAGAACGAACGAAATGGGAAGTTCGGGGCCTATCCAACTGAACCGTATAGGGATACGCGTGGCACCACGAGTTTCTCTGTTGGGAGCTGCAAGGGAAGGGACTATACTGGATAATTCGTCGGAGCAGAAGCCGTAAAAGTATCTATAGAAGAGCGATACATCTCCCACAGCTCGACGATGGGCAAGAGAAGGAAGTCTTTGAGTAAGTAAAGGATCATTAATAAGACGAACAGCTCTTCTTTGAATGGCATCAAGAATGCTGAGGGTTGTAGGGGATGCCCAGACATGAGAACAATATTCCAGAGAGGATCGAATTTGGGACACATACAAAGTGTATAAATTGGAACCTATACTCTGTCTTCGGTTTTCGGTATTTTGTTACTTGATATTACTCGAAAATTTTCCACCGAAGACAGAGTATAGGTGGGGGTCATGGTTAGTTCTGGTTAGTCAACGCTTTTTTTTAATTTCTTTATTAAACCTGAGACTAATACACACTAGGTCGAGTCAAAACGATCTACTATTTTTTTTTACATTTTGTTTGTATTCTGAAAAACTGGTAGAGACCTTTAAAAAATTCTGTCCAAGTATGAACTCTTAATTTTAATAGAAACGTCCTTCGCCTTTTAGCTTTATATTTTAATATTATTACTAAAAAGAAAAATATATATCTCGGTCTCTATTACATGAAAAAAAATATCTGTATGTAAATGTTGTAACTTAATGTTCAAATTTTCCTTTGTACAGGTACAGATAGCATAAACATTATGCGTCGAGAATACCTGCAGCATTACTATGAACCCTTCACTACTGCGTCGAAATTACATCCGTCCTTAACATACCAGTTTCCGTCCGATCACTAAAGTCAACTTAGATGGGTGACGCTAGGTAAGACAGTGTACATTTTTTGTTTTTGTTTAACATATTAAATTAAATTAAATTATTAATAAAAACTCTAAGCTACATTTTTAGACAAGCATGTAAAATTTGTACTATAACAATTTGCTTGATTTTTTAATAATCCTTTGGTTAATAAGATCTCTCAATAGATATTGTTATTTTTTTTTGTCTTTTTTTCTATTAAAATAAAATGTTTTTGGCAAATAAAATTTTCTCCACAGAAGGGTGAATGAGCTGCTACTGGAGTCGCAAGCCGTCGATATTCTACGCGTTCTAGAATGAGATAGACATTTATTATTCAAGCACAATGTACAATCGTACAGGGTAGCTAATATTAAGGCTTTATGAGGTAAATTTATATGAGCGGTATTTACTTTACGTGGCATGTTGCATGTTTGATGTATCACTGGTGGAGGACCGCCTGACGTATCGCAAATAATAGGTTACGAATACCACTGCCAAAGATATTTGCCACACCTGCTGACTTAATGCGTTTTATTTTATTTTGTAATTGCGTTTCCTTTTTCTAATTATAAACCCGTTAAATTTCGACAGGGTTCAATCTAGTTGGTAATAAAAGGTATAACAAACTTGCAAAAAACAAACTAAATATAATAAAATGTGGAGCTTATTTGGACCTAGACCAACGGTTTAACAAATGGATTTAAAAAGGTGAACACATTTCAGAAAATGTCCACATTTTACTGTAAACTAAAAAAGGATTTAGGCAGTGGACACAATGGAGAGACCCATTCCTGATATGGCAAAACAGAAATAAAGAATTCAGACAATGTGTGTGAATTAGCTGTAACGGCTGACAATTTTCACAAAAGGCCGAAAGCAATGTGTGACATTTTAGATATTAGGGATAAGCTTTACTGAAATTAAATGCCTTTTTTATTTATATTAAAATGGTATTACCTTTAAAAAAAAAGGTGCCAATAAAAAGTTTCATTTGCCGGGTCACTTTATAAAGTTTGTTTAAATAATACCTTGGTTTAATAAGTAATTAAATTGTGTTCATTTAAAAAGGACATGTCCATTTGTAAAAAACTAAAAAACGTTTCATACAGAAATTGTTAAAATTAAAATTCTAGATGTGTTGAATTTTAATTATTTAGTCTTTATGAAAAAAATTATATATCATTTTGGACCTGTCTACTTTTGTTTAAACTTCGACTGTTTTAATATTTTTTCGAAGTTAAAGCATTTTTAATGTTCAATCTTTTCTTTTTTTTCTTAGCCCCTGAAAAAAAAAACGTCGATAAAATAAACCCTCTACCTCAAGAAGCAAGTAAAATTCAGTTAGGTTCTGGTGAGGAGCGTATGTATGTATTTTCGACCAAGTTTAGAGCAGATACTTAAAAACACATGTAATTTCGACCAGGTGTAAAAAGGGTTAAGTTATCGTATATGTATTTTCGACCAAAAGGATGCAGGCGATATTATGAATATGAAAGATAATTCTTATTAACTCCATTATACCATTTTTTTAATCGAACAATTATACAGGGTGTTATTTAATAAGTGTCCGATATTTCAGAGAGTGATTTTTCAAGTATTTTTAAGGTAAAAAGTTCCTATGAACGTGTGGTCTAAGATGCTTCGCTTTCAAGATACAGGGTGTCAAAGTTTTATTTTTATTTATGTTTTTTCTGCATAATTTCCTAAATAATGCCGATTTCCGAAAGAAAATTGGTACCTGGGGGTTTTTTGACATGAGAAATTTGAATTTGTTCTTAATTTAGCTCTTACTTGTAGAGGGCGCTAGCCACATGTATATTCTCACTTTCAAAGGCTCATGACTTTTTGTACAACCCTGTATTTACATTTTTGTTAAAAGAAATGGATTCCTTAGTCATTTTTACGTAAAAAAGGTACTCTTATTAGATGACGCTAGGAGCAACCGTTTCCGAAATATTTTGGTTTGGTTTGGTTTGGTTTGAAATCGATGCATGTGTTTTGAAAAAAATGAAACAATTTTGTAAATTAACTTTTTTAATCAACATGAAATATTAAAAAAAAAAAAAAATAACAGACGAACACTAAATAAAAGCAGGATGAAAAACCAGATCAAAATCACAATTGAATTCAGGGGGTGGCCCGGGGGGAACACTTCTGAATTCAACACTGGTCTGATACTATTTATGAACAAACAAAAGAAAGAATTGACACAATTTTTAATTGGATTTATAAAGTGTGTATTAGTCTCAGGTTTAATTAAGGAATTTAAAAAAAAATATATATATAACTAACCAGAACTAACCATGACTCCCCACTTATACCCCGTCTTCAGTAAAAAATATTTTAGTAATATGAAGTAACAAAACACCGAAACAGATTAACGAATTATTCTAGAGAAAAGGTTAAATGAGATAAAAATTTAACAACTCTGACTTAAATTAATAAAAATATGATTTTCATGCAGTGTCGACTTGATTAATTATTATACTTTCATATTGACTTTTTACAACGCCCTGTATCATTTTAAAACGACTTAATTGTGTAAATTCATAGAAATGATAATGATATTTTAAAATTATAAAAGATATTTCAAAATTGACGTAAAACGTTTTCCAAATAAACACTATAAACAGTATTCTTCGTAAATTTTTTCGAGCCAAATCAAAAATATAATAAGCAGCACCTTGCAAAAAAAGAAACTAAAACAGATGATATACTTTTTCCATTTATTTGTAAATTTCGCATTGGGGCAAGCTCTGCTTCATATATTCCGATTCTTTTCCCCGGGGTGCGAGTTTAAATAAATATGTAAACACAGACTTTAAATGACACTTTGGCTTTGGAGTAAACCACAACTTCCTTTTTAACATATTAAGGGATTCAATTTAAGAAATTTATACATAACATATAAAAAAGAAATTATTTTAAAGGTTTATTAATAAACAGTGTTGTTGAAAGGATGTACACTACATTAAAAAAAAAGGTTTATTTTATTATTAAAACAATATCCCTAACCTTTAATCTTCTTTTTTGTTTTGATTTCTTATTGTTATTATTTAATCGGTAAACGTACACTACTAGTACATTTTTTCTTACGCAAGCAGTAGGTAAATAATCTAAGTACTTAACAGCGGCAATGCTGCCTCTGGTTGGTATCTGATCTAAGTACTTTACAGCGACAGTGGTGCCTCCAGTAAGTATATGATCTATCATTTTCCAGGATCCCAACCTCAGATCTTGTCTTGGTTCTAATAAGACCACCAAGGAAGTGCATCTTTCGAATAAAAAGGAATTTTTAAAATCAGACCACAATTGACAAAGTTATCAGTAAACATAAATTAAAAAAATATACAGGGTGTCCAATAACTCTACCTACAAACTTACCGCGGTGATCCTTCAACGATAACTGAGAAGAAATTTTCTTGTAATATATATTTCCGAAAATGTTTTCAAGGCCACGAATATTTTAAAAAGTATCCCAAGCCGAAGGCGCGTTTTTAAAATATTCGTTGCTAAGGAAAACATTTCTAGAATAATTTAAGCACGTGTGGTATTTGGTAAGAAAATTTCACATCAAATTGGTTTTTAATAATACTCTTTTAAATTTTCTTTTTGTGCCTTTGACACGACACGAGCCTTAAAAATGTAACATAAAAGAAATATTTTTCACTTTACCAATTGTAGTAGCAAAAATATATAATTTTGGACTTTAAAATTGTTTATTCTTTTATATTATGTTAAATTTATATTAGTAAAAAGCATGTTTTTATTTTTAAACTTATATCCAGCTTTAGTTTGCTCTACAATTACTTCTGCTACTTCAGTCCCAAGATATTATTTTACTAACTATGGTTGTATACAAATGTGATTTAGGGACTTCTTATTATGGTACGTCTTAGATACTAAAACTGGTAAAAAATAACATTGTATTTATTTAGGTATGTGAATGACAGGCATGACGTAGAAGCAAATTATATGATTATGTTTAAAAAAATCCACCAGTTCACTCCAGTGTACCCCAGAAAAAAATCCCAAATATACTTGGATTGTCATGGTAATGCAACTAAAATTACACATTTGATTGGTCAAAAAATAGTGGTGTGACATTTTCATATAAATATACAATATACGTATGTCCCAAACGTGCTACTTTTGGAAATACAGGGTTTAACTCCCTCTTAATTTTTAAAATTTTATATAGTTTTCATATTTTTGAAAAATTTGGGAGTCGTCTTCTATGCATCAAATAACATTTTTGAGGTGCAAGAAAAAAATAAATTTTTACCAGTGAAAAATAGCATTCACCCTTTCCTTCTGCTCACTCGTCACATATTTATTGAAGGTCTTTAATACTCGTTTATTTTTATTATGTATAGTTTAATTATCAAAATGCCCAAATAAATTATTATTCAGGGGTGTTAAGTCAAATAAACAAGCCAAATTGGAAATGTTGGGGCGTGTTAAATTTATGGGACAACCTAAATAAATCTTGATGCAAATTTTCTACCTGTACCGTTTCTTTTGGGATGGGCCCATCTGGCTCATCGAGTGACATCTTTAATATTTTATAATTTATTTTTGTGTTTTATTACAGCAATTATATATATATGTTCAATTAAATTTTGCAGGCCCTAAAAGCGGTCGCTTTATACGTGTTGTAACGAGGGTGGTTTGAATTAATGCCCATATTTTTAATTTTAAAAAAAGTGGTTCTTGCTGCAATTTTGCTTGGTATTTTTTTTCGGGATTAATAGTTTAAAACGCGCAACATACAGGGTGACCAGGAAAATGTGGGCAGTTTTTCTTATTCATATAGAACACATAAAAATAATGTGACAAGTTCCTATAAAATATGTTCCTAAAATCCCTCTTTACAGAAATATGTATCCTTAAAAGACGCCACTGAAAATCGGTTTTTTTCTTGAATAACTTTTATAGTACCTGGTATAATAAAATATTTTGTTAATATAATAAAAACCGTTTAGAACTCTTTAAAATGATATTCTATTAAAACATTTGCCTTTATTAGTTCACCAGGGGCGGACTAACCCTTACACAATACTACTAATTACTTTTACATCCTGTATAATAAAAGAGTAAAAATAGCATTTTCAAATAGCTTAAACCCTTAGCCAAATAAAAGATTCTTCTGTCCGACATCGATAAAGTGAAGCGTTTTCAAGAAAAACAATTTTCTGATTAAATAAGGTTGTATTTACGGATAATAATTTTGTTTGTCGGTTCGACATAGGCTTTCTCATATTTTATGCATTCCCTGGCTTTAATTATCAAAGATTATGGGACCCTCCACAATGCTGCAACAATATCGTTTAGGGTCGTAAAATATAAAATAAAAACTTTTGGATAATTTTTTTAGAATAACCTAATGTTTTAGATTCACAGTTTTTCGAAAATGCTTTAATTTATCGACATCTAACAAAAGTACCTTTTTTAGCTAACAATTAAAACTAACCAAAAATAATTATATCATTTCTTTATTATACAGGGTGTAAAAATAATTAACACTATTGTGTAAGGGTTAGTCTGCCGCTGGCGAACTAATAAAGGCAAATGTTTTAAAAGGATACCATTTTATAGAGTCCTTACTTGTATTTATTATTTTAAAAATATTTTACTACTGCAAGAACTATAAAAGATATTAAAAAACAATTTTCAGCGTTGTTTTTTAGGGGCACATATCTCTGAAAAAGGGCTTTGGAAAAAATGTAGAAATTTGTCACATTATTTTTATGTGTTCTATATGAATCCGGAAGATTGCCTACATATTTTTGGACACTCTGTATATTTTGAGCGTACAATCGGAGCTTAGACTCTTATGAATATAAACTAGTTTCGACTTGAGGACGAACAGTGATAAACCTACGAAAAACGTTGCGTAAATATTAAAATAAGCACCATGGAAGTCCAAAAATCTTTTAGTGTAATTTTTAACAAACTGTAACATATTATAAGGTAAATTTTTTTGAAAATACCAACTGTGAAGTGATACGAAAATGATTCTAAAAATCCTAATACTTTTGGACTACCTTTTCCTACTTTTAAAATATATTATCGGCAAACTGTAATTTAACATTACTCAATATTCAAGTAGCAGTTTTAAAGGAAGGCTTCGACTCTCTATTGTCTTCAATTTTCCTTTTTCTCTGTCCTGGCTTTAAACAAAGCACCTAATTTATTCGGTTGGCTCATTGAATAAAAACAATCCCGCTCAATTTCTTCTTCAACTATCCAAATCCAGGATTTATCGGTTTATTGCAACCTAAATTTCCTCTATTTGACGTTTCTACGACGTATGTAAGCAAACAGGGAAGGAATTCGGGTTATCGGACGGCTTGATGAGTGAATTGACCGAAAGAGACGTTTTATCTTCCACTTTTGCCAAAGGAGGTGTCGTAAAGTCTGAGTATCTGACATTTCTACATTTAAACAAGAGATCTTGAGAAAATGCCGTCAAATTAGAATTTTTAATCTTTGATTTTACGCTTTTTAGGTTTTGTTTCGGCTATTCCGGATAGCTGAAAGCCGTGCCCTACTTTTTATTTAGTTTCGTAATTTACTATTTTTAAATTAGATTTGTTAAAATTTAATTTAAACAGCAAGGGCTAATGTCCTTATGTACTAAGAGGTTTAAAATTCGTAAAGACACTTAAGTTATAACCAATTAATTTAAAATTCCAGGGTTTATTTTTTTGCCGGCAGTTTTTTTCGTGGTTATTGTTTTTCCTTTTTTTTTAAATGTGATTTATGAAACCTGCAGTATTTTTTGCATTAATTAGCGGTTTAAGACGCTCTTCTGATGCTGTCAAACAAGAAACGACAGAATATCGAAACATTGTGGTGCATTGTTTTTCCTAATCTCTTACACAGTGCTTGTCTACAGTCCGGACCCCATTCTAACTTTTTGAATTGTTTGGTATTTTTTTTATAAAAATTTAAGGACTTTAGTAAAACAACACAGACCAAATTTTAGACGAGAAATGACAGATATAAATGTCTAGCTGACAGCTAGGCTCTATTTTGAAAAAAAAAAATAAATGGAAAGGGGGTCTTGTGGAATATCATTTTACCGCACCTGACAAGTTCTTTATAAAAAATATTTACTTTTTGTCCCACCCTGTATACCATCACCAGAATTAACATTAAATAAATCCTTAAAAGAGCTTCAAGAAAATACCACATTAAGTGTATCTAACTTTATTAGATTCGAAAATACCGCCATCTAAAAGAAGTATTCAGGTAATTTTCAAAGTGCCGCCATTTTGTAGTAGGTTAAGGTGGTGACCTTATGTTCTGGGGTTTTCAAAATAGCGCCCAGCTGTCAGCTGGACATTTATATCTATTATTTTCTGTCTAAAATTGGGTGTTTGTTGTCTCACTAAAGTCCTCAAATTTTTATAAAAAAAACCAAACAATTCAAAAGTTAGGAGGGGGTCCTGAATTTAGACAAGCACTGTATTAAAGAGCGTTACCTTGCTAATATCGAGGGAAGAAGAAAGTAGAAACATCTTGTATTGGGACAAGTTAAAAAAGTATTCGTGGGAAGGGAACAAATTAAGGTGGCGCGACAGTAGAAAGTGGAAAGATTTAAATGAATCCAAATTTAAAATCAAATCAGTATCATCGTTATTTCAAGAGTTTTTTAGGTTATATTTACTACATTATATTTACAGAGGGTAAAGCAAACATATAATTCAAAAATTCACTGAAATGGCGCTCGTGTAAATAATGGAAATGATATGAATTAAGGGATTTTAAACAGAGTAACAGAGCTGGGTTGGAAAATTTAATAGTTTTCGTTACATGTGTAGTTAAGAAATATGAAGTATTTAAAATATCAACTATGAACACAGTCAAATGTAATTTAGTAAACATAACTGACAAAACTCTTGATGTCGCTGTTTTTAAAGTCTCTCCACTTGCTACTGCCGCGCCACCTTAATTTGTTCCCTTCCGACGGTACTTTTCATTTAAAAGAAAAAACGGAATATTTTTTGACTTTCTTCGTATTTTTAAGAATTTTAGGATATCTAATCGATGTATTTAAGCTTCGAGAATTTTAAAATCGTAATAAAGCAAAAAACAATTGCAATAAAAACAAGAAAAAATATGCCATAAATGTTGCCGTTTTTATATGGAACAGCCTATTTATTATTACATTCTTGGATTCTATGATCATGTTAGTGTTTTTCAATAAGGATACTATAAGTTTATCTTTAACTGTTTTTGAGTTATTGATGCTTAAACAGTCACATTTTCGGCTTATAATAATAATTATTATAAGCCGAAAATGTGACTGTTTAAGCATCAATAACTCAAAAACAGTTAAAGATAAACTTATAGTATCCTTATTGAAAAACACTAACATGATCATAGAATCCAAGAATGTAATAATAAATAGGCCAAAGTCGATTGATGAGATAAGGTCACGACATTCGCCATATTGGCTAGCGCGGCTGTGACGTCAAGTCGGGCCATTTTCGGCCATGTTTGATTTTAGGCAGATCAGTGGCGTAGAATTAGGGAGAAAACAAAAAAGAACTGTATGTTGTAAACAAAATGTATTTGATTATTTTAATAGGCTTAAAACAAAAACATACATGTGGTTTAAATATTCAAAATTAAAAATTATCAAAGCGACGACAGGACGATGAGGTACTTGGCAGAGCAAAACATTTTCCATGGTTCCATAAGTCAAAACCATTTTAAAAATTTGTATACAGGGTGTCCGCTAATGAATGGTACATAGAAAACCACAGATTCCTTATGCCAAAATATTAAGATTTAACCAAACATACCTAATATCCAAAAGTTTCTAATAAGGAAGATACGGGGGTGTCATAGTAAAAAAAAGTAAATTTATTTCGATAATTGTTTCCTCTTTTAAATATCTTAATAAAACGGTATCTAGGGGTTTTTAAACATTAGCTTTTCAGATCGAATATTAATTTTTGTGTGTAGACTAGAGGGCGATGGGTACACTATTTAAAATTCTCTAAAACTACCCAATTTTTTGTTACTACTCTGTATATATGTAAACTAGTAAGCTTCTTAATGCTTTCTGCACAAAAAAGGTATACTTAGTAAGAATCGGTCTTGACAACCGTTTTTAAGGTATTTACGTTTTAGTTGTTCAGTGCACCCGAAGGTATGTATTCATTGATATTTAAAAAACTGTTTAAATGTTTAAAACATATCATAAATTTTTTAAATGCATGAATAAAAATATTTATGTCTCTTTAACACCCATGTATCTTCCTTATCATTAACTTTTGGATATGGGTATGTTTGTTTAAATCCTAAATGGGTATTTTCGCATAAGAAATCTGTGATTTTTCTGTGTACCATTAATTAGGGGACACTCATCTGTATCATATGTATATAAAAACACGAATGACTGAAAACTATTCGACTGAACACTATCAAAATCTCTAAAATAAAACGAGTCCGAACCAATAATGTGAAGTCTCTAAACTAACCAAAAACATTAACAACTGGAAATCCTTGCAAAATATACAACCAAAATGAAAATGGCAAATTTCCACAGTTTTTACCAAACAAAGCTTCGACAAGGCACGACTCTGTCATCAGCTGATAATGCTACCAACTTTGAACAGAACTGCCAACCCAAATCGTAATTCTCACACCCTCACGTCCCTGACAAAAGTTATCACCGGTCTTGCTTATGTCTAAACCCCTTCTCATAAAGAAACTCTGGTTTTTACCAAACAAAGCTTCGGCGAGGCACGACTCTGTCATCAGCTGATAATGCTACCAACTTTGAACAGAACTGCCAACCGAAATCGTAATTCTCACACCCTCACGTCCCTGACAAAAGCTATCACCGGTCTTGCTTATGTCTAAACCCCTTCTCATAAAGAAACTCTGAAATAGGCTGTTCCATATAAAAACGGCAACATTTATGGCATATTTTTTCTTGTTTTTATTGCAATTGTTTTTTGCTTTATTACGATTTTAAAATTTTCGAAGCTTAAATACATCGATTAGATATCCTAAAATTCTTAAAAAATACGAAGAAAGTCAAAAAATATTCCGTTTTTTTCTTAATTAATTATTAATCAAATATATCAATATAAAATTCCTGACATCACCTGGCACCTAAAAGTCAATAAAATTTTTACCTGTTAGTAGATTTTATATTAGTTTTTATAATAATTATTCTTTAGACATGCCAGTACCGCAAAAAGAAGATTATGAAAACCTAAAATAAAATCTACTATTAGGTCATAAATATTTTAATACCTAATAATCCTAACCTAATATCAGCTGATATTCTGCGTTACCTGTATTTTATATTAATATACCAATTTAATTAAATAACATAAGCTAAAAATCTTGGACTTACAGGGAAATACAGGGAAAGTAAAAAAATATGACTTTTTCTCTTAAATGGAATACCCTGTACTTCTTCATTCTACCCTTCATATTTGTTAATTTAAACGATTTCGTTTTTTGAGTAATGACAAAGTTACTAATGGTAAACAATAAATTTGGACGTCTGGCCACACATAACCTCACCAAGGCCGCATCAAGCCCGGATTCACAATGATAAAGGAAATTGGGGCAGAATAATTCGAAAAAAATCAAAAAAATTTTCATACACTCAAAAATATAAAAAGCATTTTTGTCCACCTAAGTTGTATATTGTTTTATGTGTGTACAGGGTGATTCTTAACCTATACGCGTAAACTTAGAAAATTGTTGCTAAAGAAAGATAATAACAAAAAAAGTTAGTAAAATATTTTTAGTTAGGGAGGTAATTAATTATTTTAAATAAAAAAAAAAGTTTAATTCTAAAGAAAAATACTGACAGATAATGAAAAAAAAGGGCCGATACCTATTTTTTGTGTTAGAAATAATTAAGTATAATAATTTTAGGCCATAATTTTAACTCCAATCACGTAAAAATACAGTCACAACAACCACGACTAATACAAAAGTACTAGCTGGCATACAAAGCATTACCATAACTTGCTTGTTGGTTTTGATTTTACAAACAACAAAAAACTCAGCTGATTATTCCGCAACAAAAAATTGTTTACGATCTTTTTTATTACTTGTTATTATCTACGCTCAGAATTGACGTTCCTTGCTTTATTTAAAATAATTAATTATCTAAGTAAAAATATATTAGAGTTAATTTGTTTTTTGGGAGTTTAAATTTAAACAAAATAATATTTGGCTTTTCTACATAATATATTATATTAAATATCTTTATTCTCGAAAATAAATTCAAATAATATTTTGTTGAAATAAGTTTTTTTTTTTTTATCTTGATACCGAATTTCCAGCAGTTTTTCCCGAGAATATCGATCATCCACCACCATGGACAATAAACGTTCCTGAATGCAACACCTCTCTAACATCTTTCGATAAACATAACACTAGTAATACAGTAATCTTAAACGCATTAAATAGTTTAGTTGATACAAAATATAACTCCTTCGCAAAAGTATTTACCGACGGCTCAAAATCTGAGAATGGAGTTGGCGCCGCATTTGTATCACCGTACTCCACCTTCATGTTTAAATTTCCATCCCACACTAGTATATTCACTGCGGAACTTTATGCTCTGTACCAAGCACTAAAACATATAAACTTGTCCACTTTTTCAAAAATTTTACTTCTTACTGACTCTCTTAGTTCCCTCCTAGCAATCCAACACCTATACCCAAAACATCCAGTGGAAAAATTAATCAAAACCGAACTTTTACGAGCTCAGGAACATAATAAAAAAATCGAATTTATTTGGATACCTTCGCACATCGGTATTCCGGGAAATGAAGATGCAGATGAAAGTGCGCGAAGTGCAATAACTAGTGCGAACGCCGAACTGTCTCGCGTTAGTGCGCCCGGAGACATTAAGTCATTTTTTAGAACCATAGTGTTACGCCAATGGAAAAATGAATGGGATACTTCGAGAACCAAGCTTAGATCAATTAAAGACGATGTTAATCCATGGAAGCCTAGAACCAGCAACCGACGTTTACAGGTTATTCTCACACGCCTTCGTCTAGGGCACACGAGATTTACCCATTCCTACTTATTTTCTAATAGTGACCCACCCCTGTGTGAGACATGTAATTTAACAAACAGCATCTCTCACATATTAATTAACTGTCCTAAATACGTTAGAGAACGATTGTCTTACAATATCCCAAACAGCCTTCTACAACTTCTTGGAAAAGACTGCCCAGTGGAAAACTTGGTGAACTATCTTAAAGCCATAGACATCTTAAACAAACTCTAATCCTAATTTATTGTACTTAGCTTATTTTATTGTCGCTAATAACCTTAAGGTGGATGCGACTTTTTTCAAATAAAAAAAAAAATAAGTTTTTTTATTAAATATTTGTAAAGTTTTATTTTACGATCAGGTGTAATAAAAACGTAGTATAACAGACTTGGTCGGATGTTGGCCTAGCGTGTTAAAGCGCCGGGTCGTTGAGCGTACAACCGACGTGAGGTGGGTTCGAATCCTGCCGGCGGTCAAGGTCAGAAATTTAGTGGTTAGCACAATGTATCGAGGCTAATAGCCAGTAATGACTAAGGCGCCGAAACACACTTTGCCGTGTCCTGAGCCACCGTAGACATGCGGACCCCACTCAGTTGGTGGGTTCGTTGGTCCCCTTGGGTGAGGACGAGGTCTTAAGTTGTCGCGCATAGGACCGTGGTTTGGAACCTACGTTAAGCTGTAGGTCCCGTCTGGCTGACATCACCCAGACGTAAAAAACAGGGCGCACAATAAGCTGAGCGGCTTCAGTGCATAAGTTATCCCGGCCCTATTCTAAGGTCTAATAACAGACTTAAATAACTGCAATTTTAACAAATACAAAACTTTTTGCACTGCATCCCCCTTCATTTCACCAGCGAGACGCAAGGCTGCGGGCTCGTTGCGGTTATGTATAGCCTGACCTTAAAAATGTTGCGGTACTTTTTATTAACCCAGTATATTGCTTAAAACCAAACATATGCTTGACCATAATTGGCAGAGCAACATGATATAAATTTATTAAAAGTAAATTCATAAATTATTTAGCTTGCTAGCGTTGTGGGCGCTTGCTTCAAATGTCTCTTTTATGATCGGTAAGCATGTGAACGTCAAAGAAAATTACATTTACAATGTTTATGTTGGTTTTGGTCTCGTTTATAGCCTACTTTATGCCTATTGCTTTTATTTAAATCATGACTTTTTCAATTTACGCCTTTAAGATATTTAGAACTACTTATGTAAGTATTTTAGGAATAGTCCAGCTTGTGCTTAAAACAATTATGTACATTTTAACAGCACTAAAAAGTTGTAAATTTGGGCCAATCAACTTTTATTTGTCCAAGCGCAAAATCACCCTTTCCCTGCTAAAAAACAGAAAATATATATAAATTAAAGTGTTTTATCAAGCACTTTTTAATTAGTTTCAATTAAAACAAATACTTAACTAATAATTATTGTTACTATTTCTGTAATATCTTGCTTTTTTTATTAGTTCTGGTTCAAAATGAGTTTTATAAGTTTACGTTGGTCCCTATGCAACAATATTATCAATATCTTCATATTAATAAAAAAACACTTTTATTTACCGCAATTTTACTAATTAATATATGGGAATACCACTTATAAAGAAAAAGTATGCTATGTTTTTTTAAAATTATTTAGTTTGGCATCTTTTTGCATATTCGGTCCCACAAAAGTCCGTCGCACCGTATGTCCGTCGTCGGAGAACCACGATATTCTCTAAAATCAAAACATAGGCAAAAACAGGCGTCGGCAGAGTCTGCAGCGGGACTCCGTGCTCTATAGAATTCTACACCTCGCTTTCTATCGTAGATTTCTACTCGAGAAGTCGATAATTGCACATCGGAAATGTTCGTAAAATGTCTATATGTGTACTAATACTTCTCTGTTTAACTGTGCAAGATAAAAAGGACACACATACAGCTATTGCAAATTAAATTTACGGAATATCATTATTGAAGAATTGAGTTTTTAATTATTGTTTTTACCACAGAACAAAAAAAGGGTGAGTTTTAATCGATTTTTATTTAGTTTTATTCTCTTTTACTCTTGGAGTCAATTTTGCACTATTGCATTAGCAGTTATTGTGTATCAGATACTCCTTCCTTTTATGACATTTTTCTGAAGATTAACTTAAACTTTTTTAAAAATAAATAGCTATACATGTTTCCTACTGTAAATAATTTAAATCAGTAAAGCAAAAATATGTGACCAATTTATCTAAACTAAAAAATTTAATAACAAATTAGCTTTACACAACTGTGAATCTTTGGAAAAGTCAAGGTCACATTGGTTGAACAGTAAACACATGGCTAGAACTAAAATTATATTTTTCTATCATTGTAAAAAACAATTAAATGATTTTTTGCATTCTAATAGCAGCAACAACCAAATAAATATATAAATCATAGCAAACTAACAAACACCTCAATTTATTTTAGGGTTATGTACGAGTTTTTTAAAATTTTGGTAAAATTCCGTTTTGAGACCTCACTTATAGGCGACCAATTTGATCAACTTCAAGCGTGTTTTCTTGAACACAGAGTGCGAGTGAGGTAGAATAATGTCGATTTGTAGAATACTACAGCACACGGAGTCCCGCTGCTGATCCGCGAGGCACCTTTTGTCGATGAAGATAGCGAAAAAGTTAAGGACCAAAAAACAAGTTTAAATATAGACTGCATCAATTTTTGTTAATACACATAAAATACTGGCGTAGGCGAACATGTACCTGGAAGGCCCCTTTCCTAAAAGATTACAGTTAGAGAGCAAAAAAAAGAAGACTTTCGGTAATTTTGGTAAATGATTGCAACTATTTGTATTTTTTTCTATTTTAACTGTGGCCTCAGCCAACTAAAATATAATAAAAAAGAGTGGTTGGTTTTAATGTGTATCCGTTAGACATTCAGCCAACATAGGAAAGTAATTATTATTTTTTAAAAAAATATGATGTATAAAGATTTTGATTTGATCTAAAAAAAGTCTCAAGCAAAAATTTAAAAAGAATTATATCCCTTTTTGAACTTACGGAGATAATGTTAATAACTACAAAAAAATTAAATACAATATCATCTTTCTACAAACTTGGCACACCAGGACAAGTAAAAAAGTAATATTTACTTATAAAATAACGCTTTTGTTTAGTGTCGCTATTCGTTAAAACAAATTATTAAAATTCCTTTAAAAACCAAAAATAATAATAAAAATCTAGTTGAACTGAAGTCGACGGTATTTTATTTTATTTAAAATAAAATTAAGATTTTTAGAAGAAAAAATGGGTTTTATTTAAAATATTTTTTATTAAAAATACCTATAAGTAAAGAATCTAAACATTGAAAATTTAAATAAACATGTGTACGGAGAATATCCTTCTGATATCAATTCCTATATTGGGAATACCAAAAATTGTATTAAGGATAAAAACCTTTTGAACCAAAAGTCAAATATTATTCTTTTGAAAATACAGTTCGGATGATAATAACCTTTTTGCGCTAATACCTAACTTCTGATTGCAGTTTTTGAAGATATAAAAATCCATTTAACTTGATATAAATAACAGATTATAAAGATGGACATTTTAAATATGTGTCACCATCTTTAACTCAAAATTGAAAATTTTCAATCGCTGCGATCGATTTCTTGAAAAAAGCTTTGGAAAATTTTAAAATTCTTGTAGCCCTATAAAATCAGTGATGAACATTCAACTAAAATTTTTTGACAGCTCTACCACTTCTGGTTATACCGGAAGCTAATGTCAACTTCCTTATTTTAAATGAAACACCCTAGGTATTATTAATCTTTTAGATTCGCGTACAGTTCTAAACATTATTTATGTATAATGTTCTATACCTAAGTCCAACCATTTTTGACTTATTTTAAATTTTATGTCAAAAATGACGTTTGCACATAAAATGCCATTACATAACCACCAATTTTTCTAAACAAAACCCTTTATTAAAAATTGAGGTTGAGAAAAGAAAGAACTACTTAAGTAGATTAAATTGATTTTTTCACAATTAATAAATACAGAGTGGTCAAAAAAATCTTTTTTACCTTATCCTATTAAGCATCAAAAATACGGATAAGTTTATATAAGGATGTGTATTCCAAAAATTTATAGTTTTCGAAATATTAAAAATTTAAAATTTATCTATTCTAACAATTCTTTTAAGTAGGGCTTAGTTTGGAGTCTAATTGGCCTTGATTACGAAATGCGGCGTCACATTTAATTACACCATACCTACCCGTACTTAAATGCATTGTTAGTATATATAGATATTAAATCGTTAATATTTCAAAAATTATAAAATTTTGGAATTGACATTTTTATACAAACTTACCCTTATTTTTATTGCTTATTAAGATAAGGTAATAAAAGAAACAGGTTTTTATTTAAAAAATTGAATTTTAAGGTTTTTGTCGGTATAATTTTTAACAATTATTTTTGACCACTCTGTATTTATTAATTGTGAAAATACCAACACTGTCTACTAAAGAAGTTCTTTCTTTACAAGGAACCCAACCCCATCTCATATTAAAGGCTTTGTAATGGCTTGCAAACGTCATTTTTGACATAAAAATTAAAATAAGTCAAAAACGGTTGGAAAATATTATACATATATTATATTTAGAATTT
Source organism: Listronotus bonariensis (assembly GCA_014170235.1). Taxonomy (NCBI): domain Eukaryota; kingdom Metazoa; phylum Arthropoda; class Insecta; order Coleoptera; family Curculionidae; genus Listronotus; species Listronotus bonariensis. The sequence continues at coordinate 645,914 of JACEGR010000008.1, forward strand.
AACGCAAAATCTAAAAAATAAATAATACATACGGTGTTTCATTTAAAATAAGGAAGTTGACATTAACTTCCGGTATAACCGGAAGCGGTAGAGCTGTCAAAATATTTTAGTTGCATGTCCTACACTAATTTAATGACGTTACCAAATTTTTAAAATGTTCCAAAGCGTACTTTTTAAGAAATCGATCGCAGCAGTTCCCGGTGGGACACCCTGTATTGCATTTATTTAACTAAAATAAATTTTAGTAGGCATTAAAATAAAACACTAAAGTGTGAAAAAAAGCGTCAAACTGTAAAAAAAAGGTCTAGTTTAAACACTTTATGTAGTGTATTAAAATGGAGTACGGTTGTTAAAAGTAAAAACATTTTAAATTTTAATCAAGTTATAATCCAAAGCAAATTGCCTACAAAAAATATGTTCATTTTAAAATTTCTTTACCAGACCATTAACTCTATCAAAACTATTTATATAATATTCAAGATTATTTTCAGTAAGTCATCATAACACTTCGTACCTACCTACCCGAAAGCCTTTTAACTAAAACTGTGAAGGTGCGAAAGCCACGTTACTAATCACTTATGTAAACGCTAGAAAACCCATTTGTCACTCTAGCTATTAACCCTTCCAGTCTTTGAATCTGCACATTACTCAGATTGCCTGACTTCATCCCTTAGCCACATATATTAAGAGTTAGTATGAAACTTGTCTTTAACTAAGAAAATTTCTAAGGACAAATAATTTAAACGCGTATTTTTTAATTAAAATTGTCGTGCCTTTAGAGATTTGGTATTTCAAGTATTTTTTTAATGGAAATTGCAAATGGAATAGACAGAGTGATACAGAGCTTTGTTATTCCTAAACTCAATCTGTTACAATGCCCTACAAAATAAAGTATCAAACTCGGAGATATAATACACTCATCACAAAAATAATCGTTTATGCTGAAAATCTTTCATAAGCTTCAATACAAAAATACCTTAAGTTAAATGGCCATATATCTTTAAATTATTGAAGTTCTTTAGTGCCGAAAGTCAATTCCCGTGGCAATTAAGATGAGTATAACATGTGGTACATGTATTTGCTTAGAATTTCCTGAAGAATTTATTAAAAAAACACAGAGCGTTCCATTTAAAAAAGCAAAGTTAAGAGCACTTCCGGTTTAACCGGATGTGCCATATAACTTCTAAAACATCATAAATCTGCATCGTATCCAACCATATATCCAACCAAAATTTTAAAATCGTGTAACACTTCTCGAGAACATGTCATACTTGCTAGTAATTTCGTGGGCACCCGGTATGCGATAATTTTTGTGGGGAGTGTATATCAATTTTAATGTACCTTAACCTCTTAAAACAAATCCGTCCTGTTTTCTATCCTCAAAAAACAAAAGGCAGTTAGCATTTTTTTGCATCGTTTCTAACTTTTTTGGGCCACTGTGGTTTGTTTTTGCTTGCGTCAATCTCATATTATAAGAAAATATATTTTAAGTGATAAAATGTCATGAATTTAAATAAAAAATCTACAGTGCAATGTAAAACTCCTTGCGGTTGTCTGTTTTATCTATTTGTCACTCTAACAACAAGCAAAGCGTTGTGGTGTTTTATCACGACAAAAAATCGAACAACTCTTGAAGCTTGAAACAAAATGCATGTTTCCTGAAATTTATTTATCTCTAGAAACTAAACTTTTGCTTTTCTCTTACAGGACAGACTTTGTTTTATGTTCGGGGTATTTTGAGGCATTAGTTCTAATTTGTGTGCATAAATTCTCTTGTAGCTTCATTTTCGTCACATAAAAAAGTTTAGACTTTTCACTTCTCCCGTTGAAAAGAAGTATTTTTATTGCAAAAAAATTATACGTGCAGTTTTTATATTCATTTTTAATTAATTCTGTTTCTCTGTTTGTAAGTCTGTCTTTCTGTTGCCGCTTAACCAAAAAACGTAAAATTTTTGATGGACTTGTGATAACATCTAAGTAGGTACAAGTAAGTAAATATACTGAGTTAGCAAAAAATACCGCAACTTTTAATTATTTTTAAAACCGCTTAAGCTAAATTTGAAATGATTTCGGCAGTGGTGCCAGATTTCCCAGTTTTGTGTTCTTTCTTTCGTTCTGTCTTTATTAGTTTTTGAGATATGATACACTACACTTTCGGCAAAAAGTAATTTAGGGCCTAAATATTTTTAAAACCGCTAAAGCTATATTAACAAAATATGGTATTCGGGGTTTTTGGCATGCCTAATTAATCAGTAATATCAGCATTGTTGCCAAATTTTAATGGAATTGCGTTGTTGTCAAGTAACTGGTAAAGATTAAATTTTAAAAATTTGTACTGTTACTAAAGTTGGCAAGGTCCTTTGATTGCAATAAAAAAATAGGGCATTTTATTAAAAATACCAAAAATATTACATGTAGCACAAAACTGGAAAATCCGGCAACAATGACAGTATCAGTGTTTAATTCTACTTTTCCAAAACCCTTAGATGTCAAAATTTGTAAACGCAGCTTAAGTGGTTTAAGAGATATTTAAGCGCATCTAAACTTTTTACTAGTAAAAATGGAATTTTAAAAATTTGTGAACTCATTAAGTTTAGTATTTACTGCAATGAAAATAAATGGGACATTCATGTATATGTATACACTCCTTACAAAAATTATCCCATATGCTTGTTTTTTCCTAAAAGCGTAAATACAAAAATGCTTTAATTTAAATGGTAATATATTTTCTAATTATTAGGTTTCCAAGACAATTAAAAAATAAAATTTTAAAGAAATGTGAAGCCATAACTTTGGCGTGTGCCTTGTTATTTACTGTTAACATTATAACCTACAGAATGATTAAAAGTTTTAGAAAAAAAATCGCCCTGTATGAGGTCCTGTTGAAAGGAGCTAATCTTATGTGCATAAATTATACCCTTATTTATTTCTAATGTTTTATTGTCATAAATTATCTGATTTTACATGCCGGTTATTTTTTTGACCACTGATACTTTAAACCATAAATGGGCAACCGCCGGCCCGCTGGAGGATTTAATCCGGCCCGCGAGGAGACATTTCAATAAATTTAATTAAATAAAATTAAAATTAAATTACACTACTTACTCAAACTTACAAAAGCAAGTGATCGAGCAAGCGGGGCGAGTGGCGGCAATCATAAAAGAGTGAGACACAACAAAAGTTTATTTCGTCTAGTGTAGAACAGTTGAGAAGGAATAATCTTTTGTTGTGCCTCACTCTTTGATGATGCACTCGGCTTGCTCGCTCACTTGATTTCGTGAGTTTGAGTAGTAGTAATTTAATTTTAATATAGGCTCTATATGATGGATGGCTCAAACTTTAGTTCAGTTCTATCTAAGCTACCGAAGTGATAACTTCGACGAGCGAAATCCTAACAAACTGCTCTCTGCTGTCTAAAAAACTATTTTCCGGCCCCTACGGGCCATTTTTCCAATTTCAAACTAAGAATTTCAGCAGGCCATAACGCGCATAGTGTAAGGTCCGGAATTTAAATGTACAAAAAATGTCACTGTTGTGATTGGTAAGTCTGAAACACAATTTTCCAGCCCCTAAGGGGTAATTTTCCTAGCCCAAACAGGAAAATTTAGTTAGCTGCAGACCTATCGAGCACAAATTCGGCTTTGGGTTCATAATGCCCCCTTGACCCCGCCTTATCCTGGAATACCTATTTCAGGACTATAGAGGCCCCTGAGGCCAATTCCAGACGTGTAGGGCCATTTTTAAGCTCGGATTTGGATCCAGCGTCCAAAAATACATGGGAATATATATGTCTGTTTCTTGTGTCTAAACTTTCATTTTTTTTTATGGTGCTGTGTAATATTTTATTTAAGATACTTCAATTTTGCATTTAATTTAAACAGTTTTATTAAATAAAATTTTCAATGGAATCTAATTAGCTTTAAGATTTACCATTTCATATTAACTCCGACATAATGTCCTAAGTTGTTATTCTAAGCTACTAGTAGTAAAATCAAAAACCAAAAATAGATTTCTATTTGACCCAGTACTGTTTATATTTGACGTTTCGTTTACGAAGTTAATGTATTTGAAAGCAGATACAGACAGGCATATGGTACGGAGTTTGTAGGTGTGTAAATTTATCTTTCAAGGTATTTTTACTGATACTGAAAGATTCTTGTAGATTATACGTTTTTATTTGTTACATCCATGTCCATTTTTTTGTTTTTTCCTTAAATTTTCACTATGCTTTATATAAAAATGTGACCGCAAATTCTTCATTTTTATTATATGGGGTGATAAAATTGTAAAAAATGGTTTTTGTAAATATCCCATATATTTTTACCGCACGTCGTAGGTACATTTTTGATCTTTGTTGCGAAATGCATTAAGTCGTGATAAAACGCAAATCCAATATTTTTAGGCCTCGGCCACGATAACAAACGTAAGCGTCGAGCGAAAAGTATCGAATATCTTTATGTTGCCGGTAGTTACTACAATATTTTGTAGTAAACAGCGTCTTAAAACCAGTTTATACACATTAGAAACGCTTCGCGTATAATATTTGATCGTTTCGACCGACCAGCAGCAGGGCTTTTCGCTCAGAAATATTGCAGTAGGCTGGATAAAAAAACAAGTTCTTTTATTCTCGCATAAAAATCAAAGACAGCGCTCTCACATTTTTCGCTCTACGCAGGCCGCTCACGCTTAGTTAACGTGGCCGAGGCCTTAGTCGCAAAACAACTAAGTTCTTAATCAATCAGTTTTGTTTGTCTCTAGTACAGTGACGGCGTAGCGTGAGTTAGCACCCAGGGCTGTTTTCTGTGTGGAACCCAAAATAAAACAACAAATACTATATTATGCTTTAACCTTTGACTGGTGACGTCGTTTTTTTACAACATTACTGGTGACGTGGGGCCTCACAGGCCTTTACATTAGTAGTCGTATTTGGTAGAATTATGTTACGGGTACTGACTTTTATCTTATTTTATAATAACTACATATATTTACCTGTAATTAAAAACAAGACATAACAAAGATATACAAAATTATTTATTTTTCTATTAGGAACTCTTAACCATCATTGAAACTATCAAAAAAACAAAAATTAGACTTCTACATTTATGTGGAAAACATAACAAAACATGAACTTCTAACTCAAATTATACTTTTTTATATGTAAGTTAGACAAAATAAAACAATAAAACCATTTTTTTTCTTTGTAGCTTAAAAATGGGTGTGAGTGACGTTGGGCCTGCGAGGCCGCGACAATAATTTGCATGGACCATACTTACCTATTTCACTGCGGCCGATAAAACTATCCCTCTCTACGGCGTGGTCGCAACTAAACTAGAAGGTACTGACCGAGAAAAAGCATGTTTCTTCTCGGGTACTGAGGTGCACAAATGTGTGGCGCATGGGGATAGGACTGAAATCACGTTTCTTTTCATTCGCTCTGCCTCTCAGGCCGCACGTCACCAGTTAAAGGTTACCATTGTATTACAATATCAAAATCTACTTTTTTTGTCCTTTTCAATAGATAATATAACGGCCTAAAAACGTTATAACTGTTATGATGCGTTTTTAATTTTAAAACGCAAATAATACTGGGTGCCCACGAGATTACTAGCAAGTCTGTTAATTTTTTGAAAAGTACGATTTCGAAATTTTGGTCGAATGTATGGTTAGATGGAATGCAGATTTCTGATGTTTTAGATTTTATGTGGCACTTCCGGTTTCACCGGAAGTGCTCTTAACTTTGCATTTTAAATGAAACACCCTATATATTTTATAAAAAAATAAATTCTAAGAAAATACAAATACCACATGTTATACCTATCTTAATTAGTTCTTGAGAAAAGGCCTTTGAAAATGTCATGTTAAGTGCCATTTTTATCGATTGGTTTAAAAACTAAAGATAGTAGAATAAGGCTAATGTGATTTCTTAAACATATTTAATATGCCTTATATCCTATAGCCGTAAATACAAACCACTACGTAAAGCCTTATATTTAAACTTAACACCTATTTTCGATTTTTTTTAGTAATTATATCCTATCTCTAAACTTTATAGTTTTTAGATATTAATAATAAAACGCTAGGGTACCTTGAAAATAGTAAAAAATGTATTTTTTAAACTTTAACTTTTAATAACTTAAAAACTATTAGTTTTAAAAGTTGGATACATTTAACAAAAAATATTGAAAAATTACTGTTAAGTTTATATTAAAGGCTATTGGTTTCCATCTTAAAGTATTGAAGTTCTTTACTGCCAAAAGTCAATATCTGTGGCACTTCCGGTAAAACCGAAAATTGTATTTTTATGGTGGTAGGATATAAGGCTCAATAAATATGTGTAAAATATCGCAATAGCCCTTTTCTACAATCATTAGTTTCTTAACAAATCAATAAAAAGGCAGTTAACCTTCAAACGTCATTTTCTGAAAAACTAATTAAGATAGATATAACATGTGGTATACGTATTTTTCTTAAAATTACCTGTAAAATTAATTTTTAGAAAAATATATAGGCAACTCCATTTAAAATAGCAATGTTAAGAGCACCTTTTTAAACCGAATGTGCCACCTAACCAGAACTAATTCAATTAAAACATCAGAAATCTGCATCTTATCTAAATATACATTCGACCGAAATTTTAGAATCGTGTAACACTTTTCAAGAAAATAACAGGCTTGCTAGCAATCTCGTGGGCACTCAGTATACTTTATCAGCTTAATTTAAAGGTATATCGGCCAGTAAAGCAACAACAACGCAAGCACGATTACTCAGCCTATCCAAAATGTTTTTATCCGGCATTCACGTTAGACCTGTTTACGATTTTATTTGACTAAACTTGTAGATAAGGATTTTTGCTTTTCCTTAAAAGTTAATAAAATGTAAGGCTTAAAACAGGCGGACGATTTTTTGCCGAGTCGGCGACGAAGCGGTGCAAAACACACGAGTCGGCGAACCCCGACTGCTTCCCAATGCAGCAATCGCGCTGACTGGTTGTCTGTTTTGTAATATACTAATATAGTTAAAACCATTTTTTTATTCTGAAAGCGTTGCCGCCAAGTACACAAAAAATTATAAAGTAAACAAACCTTTTCGAAAGCACATAGCCTCTGACAGAGCCTGATTACATATTTTTTAGATAAATAAATCAAAATATTGCGAAAACACGTATCACGTACTTAAAAACATCCTCTTATTTCGTCTCTGGCGTACCAAAAACCTGTAACGCATGGCGTAGTCGTCGGGTTAAATATTTTTTGCTGCAATAAATCATTGTTCACATAAGGGTTTATTTGCTCTATCATTTTTGTGTACTTGGCGGCATCGCTTTCAGAATGAAATAAATATGGGTCTAACTATACCATAACGGTCTGGTCACACATAACCACACCAAGGACGCACCGAGCCCGGATTCACAATAGAGGAAAGTGGGGCAGGTTAATTTGGGAAAACTCAAAAGCATGCTTGACGACTTGCGTGTTTTGCACCGTTTCGTCGCCAACTCACCCGCCGACACAGCAAAAACATCTCCGTCTGTTTTAAGCCTTAGATACGTTGTTTAAGCAGACTGATCAATAATTGTAGATACTTTTTTCACAAGCAAACACTAAAGTCAAATTTTATTGCTAACCGTATTCGTCGGAGTGGTTTAAACCGTATTCGAAAATGACGATATAAACATGATAATCAAGGAAATGTAGGTTTTTAAACGGTTGCATCACAGCTTAATAAGCTTTTAGGTTATGATTATGATTTTAATTTTTTAGGGTTAATATGTACTTAAGTTTACACTGAATATAAAAAAATTTTCACTTGCCATTTACATCCATGTTCAAACTTTACAAAATAACCCAAACAAAGTTTTTAATGAGTTCGATATATACAGGGTGTCCCCATTTGGTTGTCCCCTTATAAGGAAACTTGGAAACCATAAGAGATATTAAAAATCTGATACCCCATCCTCGAGCTCTTTTTTGAAGAAAACATTTATGGTAAAACAGATCATCGCTATCGCGAAGCGTTTCAGAATACAGGGTGATTCTCGATTTTTCACTTTTGAGAAAGGTCCTGTAGCTTTGTTGTTATTACACAGATACAGAAAACTAATTGCACATTATAAAGACACTTTTTCCGTAGAATCAGTGGCGTAGCCAAAAAATTTTGAGCTGTCATTTTTGACAGCATATGACCCAAACATGCTTTTTTTTTATTAGGGACACCCTATAAATGATTAGGTAATTAAATTGCTTGTTTTCTGATTAAAATAATATATAATGCACTAGGTGGTTAAATAAATTTTTTACGTCAAATATTGGAAAAATTATGATTTTAAAGACACGTGCGGCTTCTATCTGTTTTTAAATTGTTTATATTTTTGTTTTAAAGGAATCTGTCATCCTTAGCTCAGGGAGACATTTTCCGTAGAAAAAAGCAAAAAATTAGTTTACAACAACAATAATAAATAAGTTATATTAATTAAACTTAAAAAAATTTATCAAGTTTTTAACTTTTATTTTTATTTTTTATGAATTTTCCATGTTAACTTTACCAATAGAGCAAAAAAACTTCCTTAGCGATGATCTGTTTTTACACCATAAATGTTTTTCTCAAAAAAAAAGCTCGAGGATGGGGTATCGGATTTTCAATATCTCTTATGGTTTCCAAGTTTCCCATAAGGGACAACCAAAATGGGACACCCTGTACGCCTGCTCGGCAGAAATAAAAATAATATTGTTTTTAAACCATTGTCCGCGATATAAAGAAAAATAACAATTTAAGGGGATTTGACTTGTTTTGAAATAATTTTAAAAATTTTATTAGGGATTTAAAACATATTATCGTATAAGCGGAAAATGCACCTCGTAAAACAATGTTATTATTGCTAAGAAAACAAGTCCTAAAATCCATTTTACATTATACCACGCAAACATTAAATCCAAAATTTAACCTTACAACGTTGTTTAACGTGAAAATTAATAAGGTTAACAGAACTGTATTTTGCTCCACTAATAAAATTACTAACCCGGTGCAACAGCCAAGTTTACTGCCTCAGTAGGATAGTGCATTATCCCTGCATTATCTACGGTTGCAGATATGACATATACCTACATATAGTAGAGAGTTTGTGCAACAAAACGGAAATGCTTTAAAGTTACTGGATAGTGCCTCTAATTTTTAAGTTTGTCATTATTTGGTACGTAAAACAATAAACCATTTTTAAGGGGGTATTCTAGTCTATAGAGACCCGAATTTTGAGCATTTTTGTCAATTGATATTTATAATATCCATTTTTTTCGTTATTTATATATAAAGAGTAAAAATAATTAATTAAATAAAAAATATTTAAATATTCATGAAGTTATGCGTCGGTGGAAGTGGAGAGAGAAAAAACGCAATGCCAAAACTAAAAGAAAAATGTTTCTCCATAACGGCTTTTTAAAAATAAAAGTCAAATTTTTCACTTGTTAAAAATTCTTAAATTTTTTAAAAATATAACAAATTTAAAGTTTTTAATTTTTGTTAGTTTACGCGATAGAGAGATAAATTTTAAAAATATTATGCTAAATGCTACGTAAATCGGTTAATTAAAATTTAAGGTGGTTAATGGTTAATTCGTGCACAAAAAGGTATATTTTTATTTCATTTTATTTTATATATATTTATTATTTGTTTTTTTTTTTTGACGACACAGTCAAAATTATTTATTAAACTTTATGATACATTAAGTACACCTTCGGCTAAATTAAAAGGTATATAGGCCAGTAAAGCAACAACAAAGCGAGCACGATTAGTTATTCTATCCGAAATGTTTATAGTATCCGTCATAGATCTTTGATCTTGGAAAAACAGAAGAAGTCTTAAAATATTTTTTATTTTTCTATAATTTAATAAATATATAAACTGCTTAAAAATTTCTCTTTATTTAAAATTATTTAAAAAAGGTAAACAAATGATATATCGATGAATTTAACAATACATCCGGCATTCGCCTTAGACCGTCTTCTTTGCAGGCATTGCCTGTTAATGTTTCTATTTGGTTAAACGTGTATACCATTGGAATAATATTTTGAACAATTTTTATTACAAAATTTAAAAAAATATGGACAATGGCAGCAATTATTCGAAAACCTCTCGAACAAATGGTGAATTGCGATCATATCCCCCCGTACTGGATTACGTAGAATTAAAAAATAGTTCTTCAGTTAGATAATCTCTTTTCTAAGTAACGCTAGGAAAGTTTTTTGAAATTTTTGGCTTATTTGTTCTTATATACAGATACATGTATCTTTCTTAATTTTTCTTCGATTTATCTCCAGTTTTTTTACACAATGTTTCAGAAGGGATCTTCAATCAAGAAATTAAATAAAAAAATAGTCCAGGTTAGATTTGGTAAACTATTTTAGGAAGATTAAAATTTTTATCCAAATTTATTTTAAAAATATTGTTTACAAATCCTAACTTACAATTCACCCCTGTATATTTCTTTTAATAATACTATCCCTGATCCACAAACTGGAGCCGATTTTTCGATTAGTGTTTGATAAGTTTGACGTAAACTCTAATAAGTCCTTAAAATAATATAAAGAACCTTTCGCTTTAATTTCCCAACCAGAACTTTTAATTTCCTGCGAAGTTTGTGTCGTGGAAAAGAGTCCCATAGTAAAAACGGAAATTTCAATGCGATCAATTTCGAGGATAGGTAGGGGTTGTCTGCAAACAATTATTTGAAAATGGCAATATCTCTCAAAGACAAGAAGGCAAATATATCTGGAAAAGTTGGTACTTCATGGAGATTTAATATTTTGACGGGTTTCAGGATTTTCGGAAAAGTTAAACGCAATAAATAGTAATGATACGCGCTAATGTGAAAGAAATAAAACTTAAGGCATTTTCAAATATTGATCTGGTGGGTTGGGGTAGATCCAATCAGCTGTTTTTAAGATTCACTAAGATTTTCGTTATTTTCTGAACACGTATGTTCAATTTGACCTTCATTCATCGGCTTCGTGTCAAAACAAAACGTAAAACGAAACCCTTTTCTTTGTTTTGGCCGTGCAGGTATTTTTAAAGACTTGTACAATATTTAATATCAAATTATGTTTTTTATACTTTTTTCTTTTGCAATATACACGACATAAATTATTAAAACCTAAAAAACCAAACAGCTGATTTTGACACTTCTGTTTAACCCAATTAACCCTAGCTTTCATCTGGATCTGAAGGATCCAACCCTAGTTAAGGATTCGATCAATTTATGAACACGGGGAGATATTGATCGATACTTTTTTAAACAGGTTTTCGTGGATCGAGTTAACCTGAGATCAATTTTTAATAATTAATAGTTTAAAAAAACTAAAAAACACGCTTTTATATGCAACCGAACTAAAAATTAGAAAATAATTTTTCATTAAAAAAATATTGTCATTTCATATAAAAAGCGTGGGGTGCATTTTACTATTTTTCATAACTTTTCCATCATAGATATTTGCAAATATAATAATTATAACATTTAATATATTTATCACCCCACGCTTTTTACTATGAAATGACAATATTTTTTTAATGAAAAATTATTTTCTAATTTTTGGAGTTCAGTTTGCATATAAAGCGTGTTTTTCATGGTTTTTAAACTATTGATTATTTTTCATTTTTTAGTTTCTGCTACTCTGGTGCAACTAACCCTATATTTTTATTGTTCATAAAAATTGAACACCAATGGTGCAACTAACCAAATTGTGTAAAAACTAAAAAATTTCTTCTTCATTTAATAGCAAGAAGTTTGAAATTTTGCCAACAGATGGCATCCTAGGTGTTGTTTTTATAATATAATGGAATTTTTTTCCTGGCGATTCAAAAGAGATAACGGGATACTGTTTTTAAATTATTGCATCTTCATCGGTCCTTGACACGTGTGCAAAGTTTCAAAGAAATCGAATAGCTGGAAGTTGGTTAAAATTAGGCTCAAAGATTCCGTTACATAGATAGACAGATGGATAGATTGTTACAACCCAAGTTAATAAAAAGCGTGTTAAAAAGACTTTAGTTGGTGATCCGAAATTAAAAAGGGACAACTACATTCATTCATACAAGGTATCCCCTGGTTTTACTTAATATTAGTTAATTCATAACTAAATTATTACTTGAAAACGGTTAAAGATAATATTTACACATTAAATTGTTTAGTGTATGTCCGAATTATACAGCGTGTCTTTCAAAGGTGTAGAAAAAAAGCTGCCAAAAATTCTTGAGGCTAAATAAAATATGACGATATAAACCCAACTTACCTTATGGTAGGTTTACACCTAACATTTTTGCATGATATTTATGTCAGACAGAAATTCTGGCTAATGTAAACAATAAAAAAGTTCTATCGGACATAAATTTTTGACCACAACCACTTGAAGATGGCTGAATACATTACGTGTGAAAGCGAAAAACCAAAAATATAATAGAATAGAATTAATTTTTGACCGTTTACATTATCCAGAATTTCTGTCTGACATAAATTCTCATGCAATAAATGTCAGATGTAAACCTACATTTAGTCCAAATGTAGGTAATTTCGGAGATACTGGTTGTTAAAAATGTAATCTGGTTTTGGTTTTTATAAATAATTTTGTTAATATTTGAAATATTGCTACAAAATTCAGCTAAAGAAGGTTTTTCAGTTGACAATTAGAATATGGTCCTAAATTTATTATAAGCTCTAAATAAAGTCACCACCAAACAAAATACCTTTGCCCCTTTGTATGTATTTTTCAGATAAAAATTCTTATTATTTAACATTTTTACCTAAAAAGGAATAAGTGGTAAAAGTGCATTTTAAGCAGCCGTTTTTAAGATATCTGAATTTAAAAAATTTACTTTCCGAATGGCCAGGTCTATACTATACAGGGTGTGTCAAAATAAAATGCTGATTTTGAAGTGTGGCCTAGGTTCTGTGATACAGGGTGATGAAAATCCAGAACTTGTTTTAACTACCTAGAACTATTCGGGCATTTAGAGTTACAAAACTAACCAAAAGTTTGGGTTTTATTTGCCAAATATGTCCATATTTTGGGATCTATAAATAAAACGGAGATGTTTTCTAGTAAACAAAATTATTTGTCACGTACAAAATAAAATTATTATAAAATTGAATTATTTTAAGCATTTAGAGCCTAAAATTTACAGATAATGTAAGGGATAATACAGGAAGGGTTTAATACAGAAAGTGACATAATTCTATAATTTCGGCGCTGTTGAGAATTATATTTAAACTCCATCTTGTAACCTAATACTCCACCAGAATAGGATTTAGCCTAATTCAATAGTGTATCGCAAGTGCTCACAGTAATCCCATCCTCTAATATAGATCAGTTTCACCATCAATTAATGTCGGCTTGTGGAATATGAGGTTTTTAATGTGACACGTTCGTTCCCTACTCAGATTTCCATATGCAAATTTCTTCTATATGACAATAATTTAAGAGGTGTTCCTTTAAAAGGGATACGTTTTATCAAAAATCGTTTCATATCAATTTTAAAACCTCTTTTATCATTTCTATCGATTTACGCCTTTAAACCGTTTTAAAATTATGCAGGGTTTTGTGAGAACTGAATATTAAAGTATGAAAATTCATTAACAAAACATTTCCACACTGCAGGAACAAATATTTTTTTTATGAAATAAAATAATAAAAGTTTAATAGTACTTTTTATAGTATTTTTTTAGTTTATATTAAAAGCAGAGAAATGCGTTTGGAATATTTTACATGAATTTCAATTTTGATATCTAATAACACAGGTCCACAAAAGTAAAAAAATTGTCTTTGGTTGATATCGGATAAAGATTTTCTCACGTTTTTTCCCGCTGAACACGAATCTAAACTCAAAACTAGAGGTCAAACTGCAAAAATCCGAAGTGCTCGTGCTAAGGGGACACTAGCAACTTTATTTTTCAATAGAAAGTTGGGTTATGTAACACCTCGTTTAAAAGGCCCTTTGATACTCTACTTAACGAAATTTTTTTTTTGAAAATCGACCCAGCGCACTCTTACAGTATTGAAGCCAAATTTTAAATGGTTCCAAGTCTAGAACCTCTGAGCTAATTTTTAAAAACAAAATGGAGTTAGGTTAATGATTAAAGGGCCGTTAAAACGAGGTGCTACCCAACACCCCTTTTATTAAAAAAGACTCCTAGTTATGACTTCAGGTGTGCAGCGGGAAAAACACGTAAGAAAATCTTTGTCCGATACCCAGCACAGATCACTTTTTCTTATTTTGTGGACCTAAATTACACTTGACTCTTAAAGTAGGGGCGGGAGGGGTTACCTGATTGACGTTTTTATTTTCCATGAGCTATCGTTAGTAAAAGAGGTAAAAAATATGAAAATAAAACAGACCTATATCGAAGAGTACGTAAAAACACGCATCATAAGATAGTCAAAAGTAAACGTGTCCATAACGATTGGTAATTTTCCACTACCTTCCATTCATAAAAAGCATCACTTTATGCACATAAAATAGTATTTCTTAAGCTATAGAAAGCAAAAATGTTATATTGGGTATCAACGAATTTTTTAGACAAGCCATAACTCCAAGAGTATTAGATATTATTTCTCAAATGGCAATCCCTATTTAGACATGGACTTTTCAAGAAATAATTTTTGCCGAATCTAATGATATCAAACTTATTTGCGATCGGATTAAAAATAAGCAGATAAATAAAGGATCATGGCCACCTAGAAGCAATATTACAAATGACTCTCACAAAATCAAGTAGGCGGAAACTTATAAAAATTTCCAATTTCTTTTAATAATTGTCTCAGGAATCTACAAAGGTTAAAATGTACAGGGTGTTCCCTTTAAAAATTCAAAATTGGAGCCAGTTCCGGTTAAACCGAAAGTAACTGAAAAGTGATAGGAAATATGCGAAAACAGTCCCGTTTCCATATCATTTAACTTTATCTAGTACTCTATAGAATACTATTATGGCTTGTCTTATAGATTCATCTGACGCCCGGTATTGGTTAAGAAGTTTTGAATCCAAAATCTCAAGAGCATAAGAGGCGATTATTTTAAACAAAAATAAATTGTTCTCTTTGTTCTAATTAATTAAAATATTAATGTTAAACTGTTACCTAAAGATAAAAATATGAACTTTTGGCTTCCGTAATAGACTCATTTGTTCAGTTAATGAGCTAGGGCAGTAATAATCGTGGCTAGACGTATAATTAAAAATAAACATTACTTCTGGTATGTATGTAGTAATATGCGGGTTTTTAGAAGAAATAAAAATTAATAAACTCAATTAAAAGAACACTTGTGTTAATAAATAACTGTTGTGATTAAACATACCATTGTATAAATAATCCCACCAGAGCATAAATCTGAAAAAGGTGAGCCAAGTTCAATACTAAAATTATGCTTGGCTGCAAAAGGATGGAGATCTATTGAGTGCCAAGTTCTGCACAAAATCCAAATATGTATTTATTGGAACATAATAACCTTATGAACAAGTGGAAACTCTATTTTTGTTTTATTGAATACCTATAAGAACTGCTGTTATTTAAAAATGTAATATTTTAAATTAGGTTACATTTGACTTGGCAAGTTGTCATTACATCAGTCATTTTGTTAAGTTCAACTTATTAAAATATATTTTTTAAAACTGCTGTCAGATGCAAAGGGGTGTGAGTGCAGGTTTTGAAATTTGGAGAACAAGAGGTTTAAAGTCCCATTACCTCCAAGTAAGTTAAGAATATTGCTAAGTAATTTTTTTGAGCGAATAGATGTCGCCACTATAAAAAAATTATATAATCTCTTTGACACCAAATAAAAATGAGCTTTATTATTGTAATTGTGCACCTAACTTGGTTTTTGTGGAAAAGTCACTTTTATCCCTTTGCTTCCAAACGCCTTAATTCTATTAACAACTCACCAAACCTACTTTAAAATTTTACAATTTTTAATAACAGTAATTTTATAGGTATTCAATCAAACAAAAATATGGAGTTTTATACTTGTTCCTAATGTTATTTTGTTCCTATAAATACATACTTGGATTTTGTACAGAACTTGGCACTCAATTAGATCTCCGTCCTTTTTACGAAGCTCACAGCCAAGCATAATTTTAGTATTGAACTTGGCTCACCTTTTTCACATTTATGTTTTTGGTGAAATATCATTACTTTTTGTAAAGAAAACTTGGCTACTTGTATGTAGATTTACTTCTGTGTATATGAGGTGTCTTGCACGCCAACCGCCAAGCGCCACCACCGACGACAAGTTTTTTGATGGGGTCACCTCTTATTTTTGTCATACAGTGCATTTCTTTAATATCCCCCCTCCTTTTATTTTGTGAACGGATAAACTTAAAAAATAAAACTTTGGGATATAAAATTGATGCAAAAATACTATATGATTTTGACAAGTTAAGGGTGTCCCAAAAAAATTCCCCACCATTTGGGGTTAGACTCTACGACCAAAAATAAGACAAAAATCACTTATGTCAAAATTTCGAAAAATGTCTCCTAATGAAATTATGGCCATTTTGAATATTAAAATCAGGCAATTTTCGCCAAATATTTCACTTGAAATTATTACTTTAAATCTAGTCATCCTTGATAAAGACAGAATAGTAAATTTCGAATGTCAAAGTTTAGTTGTCACATAAATCGTAAACGGGAGTGAAAAGTCGAAAAAGTGATATTCAAGTATGGCAAGAAGGTACAGTAATCAAGAATATTTAGACATGATTAAAGTACTTGGAGTTTGTAACAATAACGCCCGTGCCGCAGAACGTCTGTACCGCGAACGTTTTCCAACTAGGCGACACCCAGATCATAAGACAATAAGTGCTGTTGAAAATCGCCTTCTTGAAACTGGGTGCTTTGCGCCACGGAAGATTAATTCAGGTCGCCCTAGAAAACTCAGATGGCAAGAGGAATACCAATTGCTCCACGACATTGAACAAGATCCTTCCGTGAGCACGAGAATTCTGCAAAGTAATCGACACCATTCACGTAGTTCCATACATAGATTCATGCAAAGAGAAAATCTGCATCCTTATCATCTACAGCCGGTTCAAGAATTGCATCCTGGAGATAGTGACTTGCGCTTACGATTTTGTAGATTTTTTTAAATTGTCTGGACGCAAATGAAGACTTTTAAACAAGTACTATGGAGTGACGAAGCTCATTTTAACCAGCAAGGAGTGTTCAATCAGCACAACTTGCATTATTGGAATTACGAAAATCCGCACCAAATTAGAGAATCGCATAAGCAAGTACGCTGGAGCTTAAATGTGTGGATTGGTCTATTGGGCAATGGGATAATAGGACCACATTTTTTCCTAGGATACTAAACGCCGAAAATTATGCCAATTTTTGCGAAAACATATTACCTACTTTTCTGGAAGATGTTCCTTTAGCACATCGTCAAAATATTGTGTTTCAACATGATGGTGCACCTGCCCATTATTCTCGAAATGTTCGAGAGATATTAAGTCGACGTTTTCCAAACCAATGGATCGGTCGTGGAGGACCTATTTCTTGGCCTCCCAGGTCCCCGGATCTCAACCCAATAGACTTTTGGCTTTGGGGTTATCTGAAAAAATACGGTTTACCATGTCCTACCCAACAGTGAAGATGATGTTATTGTACGCATTTATGGAGCTTTAGCACAAATTGAAAACGAAACAATAAGACGTGTAGAAAACAATTTTATTCGCCGTTTGCACGCATGCATTGAACAAAATGGTGAGCATTTCGAACAGTTGCCTTTGTAAATTTAAATGTTTTTGTTTTATTATTATGTTTAGTTAATAAATGATTTGAATTTGAACATTTGATTTGATTTTCGAAAATTGCTTCATTTTATCATTTAAGATGGCCATAATTTCATTAGGAGACATTTTTCGAAATTTTGACATAAGTGATTTTTGTCTTATTTTTGGTCGTAGAGTCTAACCCCAAATGGTGGGGAATTTTTTGGGACACCCTTATTAGATAAAGTAATTGACTTCATATTCTAGGATTAGGAATTATAAAGCACTCGTCAGAAGCTTTTAAATGATGTGCCACAAGACCCCCTTCATGCGTCAACGTAACTCTTAAATATAGTATTTATCCATCAACTTTATATCCCAAAGTTTAATTTTTTAAAATTGATTCGTTCAAAAAATAAAAGGGGGGCATTAAAGAAATGCACTGTAGAGTAAATTAATAATATAATAATGGGGATAGTTTTAAATATCTACTTGTAACGGTTCAA
This sequence comes from Listronotus bonariensis, assembly GCA_014170235.1. Classification (NCBI taxonomy): domain Eukaryota; kingdom Metazoa; phylum Arthropoda; class Insecta; order Coleoptera; family Curculionidae; genus Listronotus; species Listronotus bonariensis. The sequence goes on from JACEGR010000008.1 coordinate 664,163, forward strand.
TAGCTAAAGTTTAAAAAAGATTTTTTAATGGGACCCCCTCCCAGCCCTTTACCCCTATTGTTTAACTTTTTTTATCTACAGATTTTTTATACGTTTACACACAATAACCGAGCTAGATTTCAAATTTCAGCTTTCTAGGTGATCTGAAAGTGGGTTAGGTTTTTGATCTATACGTCAGTCAGTCAATGGAAAATTGACGACTTTTGGACCTTCATATCTTTATAACCGTTTGAGCTAGCTTTATGCAATTTGGGCTTCTAGTTGTCTTTATGAAAATAAACACACGTAGTTTTATGTGTTCACGTTAAATAACTTTTGAGTTATGGAGGGGTCAAAAGTGGCAGGCACCAAGTAGTTCGTGTAATATTACACGCCGCGCTGTAGCCAGTTCCTCTGCTTAAACTTGGCTTGACACGCAGCAACGTGTCTAGATTATTACATTAAAAAAAAGTTTTTATTGGGTCCCTTGGATATGTAACCACAATTTTCATTTCATTTAACCAATTAGTACGTAGCATTTTAACGTGGGTTTCATACTACACCTAAGTTTTTACCTAAAGACGTACGCTTTCCAATATTAAATCAAGACAATAAAATAGAAACTTTTAATTCAATAAAAACACAATCTCTAATTCTCTAAACTTTAACATCGCTAGGTTTTAATTATTTTATTCTCAATTTGTCCCCGATTTCGACGTTTTTCTCTAAGTTTATTAACAAATACTAAATAATCCGTGAAATAACAATTTACATTTTAAAACCTTCATTAAAAGATATTGTTTAATATTAGTGTGAGGGCAGGTTCCATTTTAATATTTAAGTAACTCCGTTTAAAAATCATTAAAGTTATTAATTCTATTTCTTTTTTTGTTACATTCTGTATTCCTTAAAATGGTTAGTTTCGAATATATTTTTGCACAAAGTGTCTTAGAATATGTGGGCAATTTTCCACAAACGTACAGAACATATAAAAATGATATGACAAGTTTCTATATTTTTTCCCAAAGCCACTATTTACAGATACATGTCCCTTAGGACGCCCCTTAAAATATATATTTTTTTTAATAACTTTGTTAGCACTTGGTATAATTAAAGAGTTTTTAATATAAATGATATTAGTCAGGACTTTAAATTTAGTTAAATTATTTTTACACCCTGTATTATAAAAATTTAAATATAGTACTTTGGATAGCTTAAATCTTAAGCTCAAAAAAGGTATTATATTCGATGCCGATTAATTGAAACCTTTTCGACAAAAACTCGATTCAACATGGACTCCCTCTAATCATATGCATTAATGCATTCATTACCTATCTCTAGTTATCAAATATTATAAAACCCTGCACATTACGGCAATATCATTTTTAAATTTCATGACAAAAAAAATGCCAATTGGAATAAAATAACCTAATGTTTTCACTTTCTAAAATCTTCATTTTGTCTAAAACGCTTTAATTTATCGATATTGAACTGATTTTTTTTTAACTGAGACTATTCAAAAATATTATTTCTATTGTTTTTATTACATAGGGCGTAAAAAAATTGATACTACTGTAATATAGTTAGTCCGCACATAGTGAACTACAAATGTTTTACAACACCATTTTTAGGGGTCCTAACTTATATTAATCATATTAAAAAAGCATTTAATATACCAAGTAAGTATTATACAATTTATTAAGAAAAAACGAAAGTCCCTAAAGGGCACAGATTTCTGTAAAAAGGAGCTTTAGAAAAAAAGTATAGGAAGTTGACACACAATTTGTAAGTGATTTATATAAATCCGTGAGGTTGTCCACATATTTTGGAACACCCCATATGAAGTTTTTTAAAGTACTTTTTTACGTTTTTTTTCTAATACAAGATTTCTAACTTTGTCCCACAACACATTTACTACGTTTTCATGCGGGATTCAAATCGATTCGACGCCATTTTTCATTTTGAAGTGCCTTACTGTTTTCATGTGCAGTATTTAATCCGATTTAAAACCGTTTTGAAGATTTTGATTTTTGTCAGCTGTCACATCTGTCAATGGATCACTTTAATTGACCAAAACTAATTACTCATTTTAATTTTAAATTAAAAATATATTTACGTTATTAGAAAACCAGCGCCAACATAAACAAACACGCGCCAAAAAATATTTAAGGTTATTTGTGGTTTAAATATGAAAGTTTGATTAGGTGCTATGGTGCAAGCTGGTAGTTAGTTCAATACAGCGTTTTGCCAGAATCGATCTTGAAGTCTAAAACGATTTCAATTCGAGTATTTTCATACAGTATTGATATGCAAAAACGGAATCAAATCGATTTGAATTCTGGCATAAAAACGTAGTAATTGTGAACTCGAAAAAACTCAAAATTTGAATAATAAATTAATTCTTTTGACGTATTAACTTCTTTTATGTTTCTGGCTCCCGGACTATATTCTTTCATTTATATTAAAGCATTGTATAGCTTTTTTAAACCTAGTTCGTTTTACAGCTTAACAAAATGAGATAACTGGTAAAATAAATATCCCCATTGTTTGTTGACAATACAGGGTGTTTTATTCATTATAGCGTTATTTTATTTATTCAAGTTTATTATGAAGACTATATTAATTTTGGCCAAAATGCGGTGTAAATTACGAGTCTATTGTTAGGTAACCGTAAATATGATAAATTTTAATTAATTTAATTATAAGTTTTAATTATACGTAACATAATTTACATCAGATATATATGATGGAATATTATACAGGATCTGCGGTAGATTATAGTATTATATGTATTTTATCATTTATGACTTGTTTGTAATTAATCGGAATAATCTAAAACCAAAATATACCAGTGGGCTTTAAAACAGGGAAAGCTTAACATACAAAAGCAGAAAAAAACTTAGACAATACATATTATTTAGGTAGGTATATGTTAAAGTGACCACATTTTCAAGGACGGAAATCGGGACCAGTAAAATAAGATTTTCTTGTTTTTTTTTCCCAAACTTTTTTGATAACAAACAAACAGGTTGTCACATTCATTAGGGAATAATCATTTATCCCCCAAGGTCCTCATCTCAGCGAAAAACCTGTCTTCCACCACAAGTCAGGACTTTTTCAAAAAAGCGGGATTACTTTAGTATATGTGCCATTTTTTCTATGTTAGGCAAGCATAGATTCTAAACGAGAGTATGATATAAGAAAATATGTACAGGGTTTTCATTTTTACTTTGCCACCCACCTTTAACTATAACCAAGAAGGCTAGAAAAAAACGTCCTGTATTAAAGTTTTATACTTTTTCATCATTTGAGCATGAAAAAGAAATAATTAAATGAACATTAAAAACTTAACAAAAATGAAGGAGTAATTTTTTTTTTAATGGAACACTTTGTATATTATGTTACCATTAAAAGGTCTTTTAAAAAGCTTTAGAAAAATACCACATTTCATATATCTACCTTAACAGTTTTCGAAATATGGCAACTTAAATCTGAAATATAGTGGATTTAATTTCCATTATACCTACCTGCGGCACTAAGGTAGGATCAGGGCCGGATTTAGGGGGTGGGGGGCACTGGCCCAGGGCCCTCACAATTGAATGTATGGACGCAAAAAGTAACATATGGATCGATAAGGACCTTTTTTGCTCTTTTTGAATAAAAATCCATTCACTTTTTCCCTCATTTCACACTAAGCTGGTTTCGCCTGCAGAGAGAGTAATAAAAAATTCTAGGAAGCCTTCGAATTTGTCGACTTTCCCCGTTCTCTACGTGTGAAAAGTCTCACAAGACTTCATACACTTTAATAGCGTTGGTCCGTCGCCCCCATTCCCGGCTTTCGCTAATGTGAAATGGCAGTTACTTTTAGGGGGGCACAGACTCATTGCCCCAGGGCCCTTACACTCTAAATCCGTCCCTGGGTGAGACTGTAGATGTATTGGAAATTTTACCTAGATTTAAATGGCCATATTTCCGAAATTAATAAAGATAGATGTAATAAATGTGGTATTTTTAAGAAGCTTGTAAAAAGACCTTTTTAATGGTGACATATACATAGAGGGTTTCCCATTAAAAAATACCTCTTTATTTTTCTTGAGTTCTTAATGCTTATTTGTTTCTTGTTTAATGCTCAAAAGATAATACATAAGAAAGTATACAACTTTTATACAGAGCGTTTTTTTCTATTTTTCTTGGTTATAGTTAACAGTAGGTGGCAAAATATAAATGAAAAACCTGTTTACTAAGTCTACGTTTTGAAATAAAAGTCCATTCTTCTGGTTCCTACACCAATAAACATTTAAGTTACCTTTTCAATAAAGTTGAAAATGTCACTAGTCATACATTTTTCAACATAGATTATTGCAAGAGCAAATATTCTTTTTTATTTATCAAATTTCGAAAAAACCCAAATTAATCCGCCGCCTCATCAAGCTGTCATGACAACTGACCATTTGTTTCATACCTAACGATTTCTAAGGGTTTATTTTTCACCAGTGAATCAAAAATAAATAAATAAATAAATAAAATATAGCAGGAGCTTGTTAACATCTTAAAAAAAGCATTATACGGGATCTGGCATAAGGTTGGGTACATAAAAATAGCATAAATAATAACGTAAAAGTTAGTTTATTAACCAGGAACTTAAAAATTTTTAAAATTTAGACATTTGCAGAAAGTAAGTTTCACTGTACCGATACTCTACTGATAAGCGAAAGAAGACAAAGTGGGAAGTTCGGGGACTTTCCAGCTGAACTGTTAAGAAATACCTGTAAGGATGAATACTGAGTAATGGCACTGACCTTTTTAAAATATAATATTTAACCTTTACAAAACATGGAAGCCAGGGTCAAACTACGTAATATATGTATATTTATGTTGGCTGCAGCTTTTAAATTTTTGTCACTGGTAAGCTAATGAGTCACTTCCACGTCAAAACAATTATTAAAACATGTCTTTTAGTCGATCAATAATTTATAAAAGAATGCTGACAAGCAAAAATGGAAAATAATCGCACATTTCTTATCATCTATTGAAACCAAGAAATGTTTTGTCCTGTCAACAAACATTTCTGGTTAACTGGCCTTTCAAAAATCACAACAAAGGAAAAACCTACACCACAATTTTAAAACAGTTCAAAGAATATCATTTATATCGGAAGTTAGTATACAGGGTGATCCCAATTATTTTCTTTTTAATTAGCGATATTTCCCAAGGTGCATGTTCTGTTGAAACAGGTGATTCCGTGCATTATTCTAAGCAAAAAGTTCCTTAAAACATATGTTCGAAAATCAACCGTTTCGGAGAAAAAAAATGCTAAGCTTATTTGTTTTTAATCATAAAATCTGTTAATTTTATACCTTAATTATTTAAAATCATATGCATAATAGCAGAAAATAAATCAATGCGTCATATTGTTTAAATAACTGTTGTTTTAGTATTTTTCTTGCTTATTAAATAGAATTTTCCAAATAAAAATAGACAAAGAAAACCCCTTATACAATTGGCGACGTCGCGTCGTACGCGGAATGGTGCTGTAGGCAAAAAAATACCTACCCCGGAAAAAAATTGTTTGTTGGTTTCTTGCATAAATTAATGCAAGTAATCTTGACCCGAATTGAAATCACATTTCATTTTAAGTATGTATAACTGTATTAGTGCGTGTATTTGGATACGAAGGAGATGTTTTTGATACGCGAGTGTCACGATATGCTTTTATTTACGAAGAGGCTTATTGCAATTCAGAAGAAACTAGCCGCATTTACGAAAAACGCTTTCCTGATCAAAGGCTACCAACTAGAAAAACATTGACTTTCACTTTATATGTGTCCCAAATCCGACCTCCCTTGGAATGTTCTTCTCATATCTGGGGCATGGCGTCCCCCACAGCCTTAAGCATTCTTTATTCCATTCAAAGAAGAGCTATTCGTCTCATTAATGATTCTTCACTTACAGCAGGGTTCCCTCTCTTGCCCATCGTCGGGCTGTGGGGGATTTATCGCTTTTTGTAGGTTCTTCCATGGCTTCTGCTCTAAAGAATTGTCCAGTATAGTTTCTCCACTCACGGTTCCCAACAGAGAAACTCGTGGTGCCGCGCGTATGCATCCCTATACGGTCCAACTGGACAGGCCTTGAGCTTCCCACTTTGTTCGTTCTTTTATCTCTAGAGTTTCTAGAATGTGAAACCTGCTGCCCGCGAAGGTCTTTCCTTCCCCTAAAATCCTCAAGTATTTAAGTGCTGTGTCAACAAACTCCCGCTTACCTCGCTAAGACACCCACGGAACGTTAGTATTTAGGCTTTTAACCTTCGTGGTTTGTCCAAAGATAAAAAACATGGGAGTATTGTTAGCCACTGTTGTATCTGCTCATGGCTTTTAAATACGCATGCTCGTAAACGTACCGATCTGTTTACTGTGCGAGACTGTAAAGATCCCAAAAATGCTTCTAGCAACTGCGGATCTTAATGTAGGTTATCCATGTTTGCAGCAGCAGCATTTTTAAGCTACCTACTAATTTTCCATTTTAAAGCTAAGTAAAAATTTGCTACAGGTGTTCCCAAAATTAAAAAATTACGTATATTCTATTATAGGCACCTGTTTCCGCATAGTCCCCTACCGAAGTATACATTTTGCATAGGTTTAATTCACTAAATAGCATTTTCAATTTAGGGTTTTCTAAAGTTTATTACCCTATTGTAAGGAAGGGACCTCATTCTTTGGCGGACACGGGGATTTCTGTTTCACAAAATATGGTGACACTTTTATATTTAGTCCTTATTTAATACCTCTGGCTTCGGTAATGATTTTCTTTGCTGCCTTTTTGCACTTTATTAGTAACTACGGTAGAAAAAAATGTGGTTGACGTAGTTTAGGACCATTATCATCATAAAATTAAATTACATTCTTAGATAATAGTATTGTAATTTTAAAACAAACATTATCAATTATAAGAAAAATGCGTCCAATGACATTTATTAATGTTTTCTTTTATTGTGTTAGTTTTGGGGTAATATATTATTAGTTTTTGAAAAGGTTAGTTGTAGTCAGTAGTTAAAAAAGGCTGCAGCACAATATACATATTTTGTCTTTATAGATATGCTATCACCAAAAATCTTACAAACGTTCTACACATTTCACATGATATAGTGTAGTAAAAGTAGACGGTCAGCGTTTTTTTCTGACGCTTGAAATCCCTTATTTTTAGTAGCGTACATGGACTAATATGACGTGGACGAAGTCGCATCAGCGAGGCCCCTTTTATTTCGTTTTTAAGATTTATCCAATAATTCAATTTTATCAAACATGCTTAGTAGTATAGGTATGATAGTGAAAAAGTATAAATGAAGCGGTGCGTCGGAACTGCGGACTGTTTAAATCTATGTCAGAATTGCGCACAAAACCTTCTTTTTGTGAACCGTCTTTACGGACCCTTTACCCCCTTATCTACCCTTAAATTACTGATCAAACTGCGTACAAAATACATGTGTAAACGTGTAGAAGAAAATAAAATGTTATTCAAAGACTTATTCGATATTCGTGCCTATTCGGCAGTCAGGTTAGTCCTGGTTAGTTTAATAAACAAATTTATCATCACTCGCACAATCCTTTTTATTATTTCATACCTCCTTGGAGGCCATCAGGTTAATTCTGGTTAGTTAAATAAACAAATTTATAAACACTCACAGAATCCTGAAAAAAGTTTTTCTCTAATTTTTTATGCAATAACGACTGTTTCTGCGAGTTTGCGCTGTTTTGACAGTTTTTAATCTTTCTTTAGATATTACATTACAAAATAAGTATTTACAAATTCACACATTTAAATTTTCATCGTTTAATCATAAAAAAATCTTGCAAATAAATGCATATTGAACAATTATTTTTGTTTATATTTTCTTTATTAATAATTTTCGATATTTAAAAAAAAAGGATACTTCTCTCTTAAACAAAATTAATATTTTTTAGATATCTTGTAGACTACTGATAAAAATAAATATCTATTTCTTTTTGAGTTTTAGATCATGCAGAACTTTTTATAAAGAATAACTTTTTTTTGTAAAATTAAATATTAAAAAGTTTTCTATATGTCCCTATTTTGCTCTGATTTTATTTTCGAAAAAACCTGGATATATTTTTAAACGGCAATTTTGTGGTGGTAGCTAATTTTCAAATTAAAAACAAACAGAAGCAGTTATAGCATATGTTACAAGCCTGTCAATAAACCGCCAAAGAAAGCCCAATAATCTGATAACTTAAATCAACAAAACTTCGTTTCGTTTATGAAAATGTCACCTGTATGATAACCCAGTTAAGTAGGTATGATGACGTTATCATATCAATGATAATAACGTCACATTTATTTCAAAGATACCGATTTATACAACTGACATCTTTGATATTATCTTCTTAACTTTTACTGATTATTGTTTCAACTTCATATCACAAAAACAAACTATTGTTTTACGCATTAATTTTTATTGGACATTTTTTATATTAATTACAAACAAACTATCCATATACAGGGTGTCAAAATTCACTATAAAAATTTTAATGGCGTATTTTGGAGTCAAAAATAGGACAGCTATAGTAAGTTGCGAAAAAACAAATCTGTAATTTTACAATGTGGCTACATTTTTGCGTTAAATCTCCCAAAAATGTGCTCTAACTTAAGGCATTTTATGGATTGCTTGTACTGAAAAAGGTAAAATGTCAATTTTAGGTGGAGATGTATGTTAACTGTATTTTTTAACTGCACCTGCAAGTCGGCCACGAAAAAATCAAATATTTGATCCCTTGCATTTTTGTGATCGGAACAAACGGCTTTTTAGCCTTTGAATAAAAGAACAATGCAGGTTTTTTTTTATTTTTATTATTTATTAAATTTTGACCACGAGTTTAGGGGCAAAAATACAAACAAAACCACAAACAGTAGCGTAGCTAGGCGTAGGCGGTGTAGGCGGAAATGAAAGATGCGTTGTAAATTGTAAGTCAGGGGCCCCAAAAACCGTAGAACGTGTTAAAAAAATGGGGAGGACCTTTTTTGCTCTTTAAAATGTTTTCACAGGATAAAAGGGGCCTCGCAAATAACTTTGCCAACGCCTCAAGGGCCTGATAAGAAAAGTGAGGACTTTTTTTGGTTTTCCTTTTTTGCTCTCCAATAATTTTTCGTCATAAAAAGGGCCTCGCGGACATGACTTCGCCTACGCCTAATTTTGGTCACGCAACGCCACTGACCACATATCATATCGTTATTATTTTTGGGTGTTGCTTAGTTTAGTATTTATAAAAAAGTTAAATACTCGAGAACTGTTTTTTAACAGTAATAAAGTTTTGATTTAATTCGATATTTTTGGTAAAATATTTTGCTAAGTATGGCTATGACTTTCGCAAATTTAAACAGCAAAGATAAAATTTTCCATTAAAACTTTCTCCAAGTTTTCACGTTTTTCTAAGCCATTATAAGAAAAGATGATATAAAAATTATCGGGTTTACGAACAGCAGCTGCGACATCGGGTAGGTAAAAAATGCTTATTATTAAAAATGATGTAAAGATAGTGAAGAAGCGTACAAAAAATAATGTCCTTATTTGTTTTTGGCTAAAAAATGAATTTCAGGACTAGTCATCGCTTCCTGAATACAAATTATATCTTTGGTTTAATATTCAACGCATAGAGTCGGTTTTTGCCATAGTGCCATGATCTGAATTGTGGCAAAGGCGGATAAATCGAGTGCGGGATCCGGATTGAAGGGGACTACGCGGTCGAAATGACCCTGAAAGGGATGTTTGCATTGAGGCGTTCAACATGCGGCGTTATTGCATTGCAGCAAGCCTAATTCGCTTCCGAACACAGATGCTGTGAAAATGGTTGCCGGGCATATGCACTTACAGGGTGTTCACGACGTGTCATCTAACGAATTATCACAGGTCCCTTACTAGGAAAATGATATTTAAAGATATTTAAATTTAGATCGGTTGCATTTTAATTTAACCGAGCGACAGAATTAGGGAATTATTTAATTTCTTTACGAAAAATAATAACTTAAATTAAAATTTCGCTACAGCTCCAACATAGTACTTATTAACTGTCTCTGTAAATTTAATCTGACAACCAGCTTTTGCGACGCCCAAGATTAATAGGTGACACCATACCAAAAAAAATATATATAATATAAAACATTCGTTGAGATTTCTCCCCATAATTTTGCAACAATTTGCCTGTCTTTGTAAAACCGATGGCATTATTTCAAAGAGTTGGTCTTGTTTGTATCTCAGAAATCAATAATTCAAGATCGATTATTTTAGTTTGAGATGTCATTGTAATTTTTGCGTACTTTGCTATCCACTAAATTTGGTGTTAAAGTTCTCGCCAGTAGAGAAGATGCCACGGCGCCATCACTTCTGTCTCACTTTCAATTATTCTCCTTTTTGTTGCTCGCACACGATGTAAACGACGCGTTTAGACAGCAATAGTTTATTCCAGTCTTTATTTGTATGACGCTTGTAGCAGCTTTGTAACTGGCTTTTAGTTTACCTAACGCTGTTGCGATGTCGGTTAGAAACGGACAAGATCAAAGCTCGAGCGGCGCGATGCTTTGCAATGCGCCACGTTGTCAGACACCGTTTGTCAATATGAACATTCCCACTTAAAATATATTATTATATTGAAATCAGTTTTTGACAATGCTTAAACGGCATCTCTCGACGCTCATCGTTCGACAGGTGCCAATATGAACGCAACCTTATGCTGCGTCCAGCTACAATTCGCTGCGCCGAATGGTGAGATACATAGCGCGGACGTTGACCTATACACAATTTACGTCGTTCCAAAGGCTTGGGGAATGATTCCGCGGTGATTCAGAGCTTGTCGGTTTTTGCATCAAAGAAGCGCGCAAATAGGTTGGTTTGTTTGGCGAATTGTTGCAAGTCTGGACGCAGCTTTAGACGCATCTCAATTTGATGCTGGCCTTAGCGTGGCGCGAGATCAAAAGCGTTTTTAGGCCGCGAATCGTTAGCGCTATAAGTATATGAATCTTGAGTTCTAGCTAGTGGTAAAAAAATGCAGAAAGAAAAAAATCACACAAAAATATTTGCAATTCTAAACACAACTTTCGTAAAGAAACGCGTACATATTGTATTTTAAATAATAAAAAAATAAAAACGAATAATGCTATATTTGGGGTATTTTGACAGGACAATAAGCGTTTACACACACATTTATTACGAACTCTATTTGTGATACAAACATTGTTTGGAAAGTTGATTATATAAAGCATAACCTAAATCAGTTTTTTTGCCAACTTTGACCTGTTTTAACCCTGTTTTATAATTAATAAAGCCGTAGTTTTTACAAATTGAAATGTAAAGCTTTAGGGTGTTGCCAACTTTTCCATTTTTAATTAAACATTTCATCTGGCAATTATTTCAAAGTATGTTTGTATCGCGTGACTTAAAAACTAGGGAACATATCATTTTTGCACAGTCTTTTAGTGTAATTGATAATGTGTGTTTTAAAGGGGGCGTAATATATTTTTTTACAATGGTTTCAAGGGGTAATTACCCTTTGTTAAATTACCTACTAGGGTAGTATAAAGTACCTTAAGTCTTAAATATCTTTAAAACCGTTATAGCTACATTTACCAAATTTGATATTCAAGATGTTTTAGGAATGTAAAGTCAAATTGTGGTAACGGTACTGTTGCCTAATTTCGTAGTTTTGTGCTTAACCTATTTTTTTCTTTTTTTTTTTTGATAAATTGCCCATTTATTTTTATTGCATTTAATTAGGCGAATCAAATTTGATATGTTTTCAGGTTTTTAAAAATTTTGACTTTATTAATTGCTTATATTGCTGGCGAGTGCCTTGCAGCAAAGCTATAAACCCAGTCAAGCAAGAAAGCAATTGCTTATATATGACTTTTAGCAAAAAGTACTTCTTACCTAAATAACTTTAAAACCGCTTAAGCTGTGTTTACAAAATTGGGCATTTAAAAGTTTTTAGACATGCCTGACTAAAGTAACATAAACATTGTTGCCAAATTTTTTATAAAAATTCGGTGTTTTCACATCTAGACAACCGGTTGAGTTTAAAATTTAAAAATTTGGAATCTAACTAATCTCCCATTTTATTGCAATCAAAATAGGTGGGGCACTTTATTTTAAACAAGCCGACCCGTGCCCACTTTGTTGGGCGTTAATTAAATTTTTTTCTAAACTTTTTGAATTCCCCGGTAATTTTCAACTTCCCCGGAAAAAATTCTGAATTTAACAATGAAAAAAACAATCAAAGTTCCCTCCTATTTACACTTAAAGCAAAAATTGGACTACTAATACTATAGTTTAAAACAGCTGGAATCAAATAATAAAATAAAAAATTAGGTGTTTTCTTTAAATTTTAAAACTTTGAATCAATTTCTGCAAAACTAAAAATCTCGCAATATCGCCGATATCAACACTGAATTTAGAGTATGTTTTTACCCTGAAGTACCAAATTTCGTCTATTAAATTCAAAACTCTCCAAGATATTTGGGCGTTTTCAGACTTTTGGACACACAGTATATTATTTATCACGACTCGTTACAGCCTCGTTTATAAGTTCCTGTAAGGAAACTGTCTTTAAAGGGAGTAAAATACTTTGTTTAATCTGAAAACATTATTGTATAAGCTGGTTTTCAATTAGAGAAAGTCCCAAATATATTTCTTATTTGCTAAACATTGCATTTGCTATTTTGGTTAAGGGTATTGTACTTTGCTCTAGTTTTGGTAAAATAATTACAAGCGTCGTGCACAGTCGCATTTAAATTTACCGACAAGAACAATGAAAATAAACACAGGATAGATTAGAAAACGAACTTTTCACAAAAAGACCCAAAACTCGAAATTGTTGAGGGCTGTGCGAGGGACAATTTATATTGTTATTTACTATTTAGACCTAAGGGGAAGTGAAAATTTTGTTTGGTGATAGGGAAACCCGTTTTAATCGGGGTTTTCGTGTGAATGAAAGTGGAAACATGGATACAAAAAAGTTTTACAGTTGTGTAAACAAAAACTTACATTGCTGCAATACATTATAAAGGGTCGTAAACAATGTGTGTATCTTAATAACAGGGTGGTATAAAAAGGGTTTATATAACAAGTATAATTGACATTTTAAAACTTAACCAAAAACTTTAAATATCAAAACGATAATGGGTTTTTCGTTATCTACGACCTAGTTTTTACCAAAATTTTCAACAAGTACCCCCGCCCTTTGAAAGTTGTGGTTAGTTCGCCAAGAGTTAATCTAAAAAGAATGGGACCGCTTCGGTCCTGGTCCCGGGGCATTTCGAGCTGACCCTGTTCGGCCATATTGACCCCTATAAACTCGCCGCGCCGGTCGTCTAAAACAAAATAGAGAAAAACTCCCAAAAAACCCAAATAAACTAAATAACGACGTTTCGGTGGCATTATTGTTAAGATAAATTTAAATTAATTTATATTTTTTTGTACAACATTTTTTTAACAAAAAATTTGCATTTTCATTTTTTTTTTTCAAAAGTCGTCCAGATTAAAAGCTATAATTATAAAAAGATAATTTTTGTTATCTACGACTCCAATTTAGTATATTTAGAGGGTTATTGAATAAAAATAGGCCTAATTTTTTTATATTTTTATGAAATTTCTAACAAAATCTTTAATATTAAAAGCAAAATGTGTTTTTTTACCACAAAATTTTTTTAAGCGGAGTATGTTGTGTTTGGTGCAAAACTTTAATGGTGCTCCCGACATCTCAAAATAAAAGTAACTAAATATAAAATAATTAAACACATAAACTTCCATTTTAAGAAAGAACTTGTTTTTCCAGTTACTTTACAAAGCCTGTGTTATTATTATATATTATAACTACCTATAAGGTATTTCTTCTGTGATTTTACTTATTTACAGTTGTAACTAGAAAGGCTCAAAAAGCTTAAAATTTTTGTAATTAATATCTATCATAACGTACTGCTCAAAAACACACATCAATTATAAAAACGCATGGGCCTTGTCAGCCCTACTCTCCCCTACTTTGCGGAATCATTCACTTAAAACCCAATTCCCTATTTAATGTTTGATAATGCGATTCCATCCCCTCTGGTTATATTAGGCGTTATCGGATTGTAATAAATGGAACTGAGCTTTTGTTCGGACTTAGTTTTCTGTGTGTTCTTATCAGTTGAGCTTACTACCTGTGCTGTAAAAGAAGTAAAAAATTTAAAATATTTTATTTTTTTTTAAACTAATATACCTCCAATACATTATTTAAAAAATATATTTTAAATTAAATTTATTATCCCCGAAAATAAAAGAATTATTTTTACACATTATATACAGTGCGTCCAAAATGTCTCCCTCAAATATCTCAGAGAATTTTGAACAAACCTTGACAAAATTCGGTACTTCAGGGTAAAACCATACTCTGGATTCAGTGTAATGAAATACCTTTTTTCAGCCACTCTAAGTCTATTTTTGGATACAAATTTTAATTCTTTAGAAAATTTTACAAAAAAGAGATATACTTGGTAAAAGTTAACTTAAGCAGACGTTTTTGAGATATCTGAATTTTAAAAAATCACTTCCTAAATGGGCAGGTCCAAGCTAAACCGGGTAATTCTGATTTAGATGCTTATCGTTTTAAGTCTAAATCTTTAGTGATTTTAAAAATCAAATAAACCTATGTACTAAATGGCTTATTTTTTGAGATACTATGTACTTCAAAATTTAAGACATTTAAATATCAAATCACTCAAGAACTAGCACCATAAAAGAAAACCATCCAATTTTAAAACACCGTCTGTAGATTAGACCTGGCCATACGAAAATTATTATTTTTTAATGCAGATATCTCAATAACGGCTGCCCCAATCAACTTTACTTTAAAGATGTTAAAGAATACAAAGTTTTGTCTAAAAATTACATATAGAGTCGTTTAAAAAAAGTTATTTTGTTTTTAAGTTATTAAAGATACCGTAGTTACACAATAATTTTGACAATAGATTCTTATTTCTCACCTACCAAAATTCTCTTTACCTAAATATTGTGACAATACACCTATCATTAACAATATTATTAATAAAAAACTTTAGCGATAATTAATTTTTAACATCTAGTATCTTCAAAATCATTTATTTTTGGACAAACACCCTGTATAATTCGGACATACCTAAGCAACTTGGTGAATATTGACATTCACCGAACTTCAAACTTTTACAGTAACATATCCACAGACAATTTTTAAAAATCATATTTACAAGCTTTAATTAGTTTTTTCCAAATTTTGTTTACATCATGCAGTTAATGACCGTGACATAACAGATATTAATTTAATTTAAACGAATTAATTTATGTTTAATTTAATAATGAGAAATTAACACAATACGAAAATCTGACGCCACTACAACAATCAATCCTGTTGAATTCCATAATATCGTTGAAATGTTGTAATTACTTGACATGGATTCGATTAACTAAAGTCACTGAGAACATATTATTATTAGCCTGTTGTGTTTGGGGGTGTAAATTGGTACAGCAACTAATTGGTTATTTATAATATCTAAACAAAAATAATAATGTTTTAGTTTCTGCCCACAACACATCACAAAAAAACGTCAATATGTTGTTTGCCAAGTGCATTTCCAGAAGAAAACTAATTTTTCGATGCGCCTATGTAAAATAAATTTGTATTTTTATTTTTAATTTATACAGGGTGATCAAACTCCTCAGTTAAACTAGAACAGTTGTAGTATTTTTTCCGCTTATTAACGTGCTACCCACAGAAAAACAATTGAACATCGGGTTTTTGATTTATTGCAAAAAATTTATTTTTTTTAATTACCCTGTATATAATATCACCATTTAAAACACCTTTTAAATAGTTTTAAAAAATTCCTCAAGTGACATATCCAATTTTTATTAGTTTCGGAAATATGACGATTTTCGGGAATTTAATAGTAAACTGGTATTTTTAAATAAAACACCCTGTATATTGAATCACCATTAAATATATATTTTAAAGAGCTTTAAAAAAATACTACCTTGATATGTCTATCTCTTATAGTTTTGAAAATATGGCCATCCAAATTTAAAAATTATGTTAAGTTTCCATGATTTCTACAGGTCTACACTATAAGCACTAAGTTTAGTGTCGATTATTTCCTTCCTACTTCCTATTAATTTTGACCAATCGCTATTAAGAACTGGTATGTCAAATATCAATTTGAAGTGGAAAAATTACTTAACAACTGTTAACTTAGCTGTCAGCAGTATTTCTGGAAAAATAAATCGAAACAATTTCATGCAAGTTTGACAAGTTGCGAGGTATATTGTTCTTATTAATTATTGTTTTTATTGTTTTAATTTAAAAAAATGTTGTAATAAAATAAAATGTTTATTTAACTCAGGAAATAATCTTACCAAACATCCCTCGTGCATCTAGTTTTTCCTGTGTAAAAATTGAAATACTCGTTTCTAAGTAATCTGTCTTAACAAAGAGCATTCGCTTCGGATTTTAAAAAACCACTCTCGCTTATGCTATTTGCTAAAACAAATTACTCAGAAACTTGTTTTTCCGAAAATTTCTGAAAAAATTAAATGCACTAGGAATATTACCCCCGAAAATAAAATAGACATTTTATCTACTATTTTTTAGATTTGGACGGCCATATTTTTAAAACTATAAGCGATAGACATATCAAATGAGGTATATTCTTAAAGCTCTTTAAAATATCTATTTATTGGTGAAACAATATACAGGGTGTTCTGTTTAAGAAAACTGCATTTTTGGAATAAATCGATAACCCGAAGTTTTCATGATTTCTACAGGTCTACACTATAGGCACTAAGTTTAGTGTCGATTATTTCCTTCCTACTTCCTATTAATTTTGACCAATCGCTATCAAAAATTAGTATGTCAAATATCAATTTTAAGTGGAAAAATTACTTAACAACTGTTAACTTAGCTGTCAGCAGTTTTTCCGGAAAAATAAATCGAAACAATTTCATGCAAGTTTGACAAGTTGCAAGGTATATTGTTCTTATTAATTATTGTTTTTATTGTTTTAATTTAAAAAAATGTATTAAAATAAAATGTTTATTTAACTCAGGAAATAATCTTACGAAACATCCCTCGTGCATCTAATTTTTCCTGTGTAAAAATTGAAATACTCGTTTCTAAGTAATCTGTCTTAACAAAGAGCATTCGCTTCGAATTTTAAAAAACCACTCTCACTTATGCTATTTGCTAAAACAAATTACTCAGAAACTTGTTTTTCCGAAAATTTCCGAAAAAATTAAATGCACTAGGAATATTACCCCGAAAATAAAATAGACATTTTATCTACTATTTTTTACATTTGGACGGACATATTTTTAAAACTATAAGCGATAGACATATCAAATGAGGTATATTCTTAAAGCTCTTTAAAATATCTATTTATTGGTGATACAATATACAGGGTGTTCTATTTAAAAAAACTGCATTTTTTGGAATAAATCGATAACCCGAAGTTTTCATGATTTCTACAGGTCTACACTATAAGCACTAAGTTTAGTGTCGATTATTTCCTTCCTACTTCCTATTAATTTTTGACCAATCGCTACCAAAAATTAGTCTGTCAAATATCAATTTTAAGTGGAAAAATTACTTAACAACTGTTAACTTAGCTGTCAGCAGTTTTTCCGGAAAAATAAATCGAAACAATTTCATGCAAGTTTGACAAGTTGCAAGGTATATTGTTCTTATTAATTATTGTTTTTATTGTTTTAATTTAAAAAAATGTATTAAAATAAAATGTTTATTTAACTCAGGAAATAATCTTACAGAAACATCCCTCGTGCATCTAATTTTTCCTGTGTAAAAATTGAAATACTCGTTTCTAAGTAATCTGTCTTAACAAAGAGCATTCGCTTCGAATTTTAAAAAACCACTCTCGCTTATGCTATTTGCTAAAACAAATTACTCAGAAACTTGTTTTTCTGAAAATTTCGAAAAATTAAATGCACTAGGAATATTACCCCCGAAAATAAAATAGACATTTTATCTACTATTTTTTAGATTTGGAGGGCCACATTTCTTAAACTATAAGCGATAGACATATCAAATGTGGTATATTCTTAAAGCTCTTTAAAATATCTATTTATTGGTAATACAATCTACAGGGTGTTTTATTATAAAAAAAACTGCATTTTTTGCAATAAATCAATAACCCAATGTTCAATTATTGTTATTTCTGTTGGCAGCACGTTAATCAGCGGAAAAAATATTACAACTTTACTGATTTAACCAACTTTGTATCTCCAATAAGAAAGAAGTTAGGCAATAGTGCCGACTTAAGTTTAATTACCTGTATAATTACATCTTACAAGTCAGTCGCGCATGAAAAATCATCGGTAAATGTCACTAGCGTGCATGCAAAAACTCACTTTTCCACTTTTTTAAGGCAATATGGGGTAACATTAACACTATGTTTCCTCCTGTATATGATAGAGTGTTGAAACATTTTCCAGAAATCTCGTTTCTTTTGATATTTAACGTCTAAACTAGTCGCGCATAAAAAAATCACTGGTAAACATATCTAACGAATTAAAATGCCTAAAATCCCAATTTTCCGAGGACTGCAATATGGGGTAACATCAATAGTATTTCCCCCCGTATACGATAGAGGTCTAAAATTTCTTTAGGTAATTTAGTTCTTTTGTTATTTGCCAAAAATCTTAATTTTGTAAATTGGATCACCATTAAATAGATATTTTAAAGGGTTTTAACAAATTCTAGATTTAATATGTTTATCTTCTATAATTTTGTAAGTATGGCCAACCAAATCTGAAAATTATGTAAAATTTCCCTTGTATCTACAGCTCTAGCTATAAGCACTAAGCTTAGTGTCGTAGATAAATGGACAATATTTACTATTTTTTAGATTTGGATAGTCATATTTCCAAAACCATAAGAGATAGACATATCAAATCTGGTATGCTCTTAAAGCTCTTTAAAATATCTATCTAATGGTGATGCAATATACCAGTTGTTTTATTTTAAAACTGCCAGTTACTATTAAATTCCTGAGGATGGCCATATTTTCGAAACTCTTAAAAATTGGATATATAACATGTAGACTTTTCCTAACCCTCTAAAATAGATCTTGTGAATGGTAAAAAAATACATATTTTGCAATAAATCAAAAACCCTATGTTTAATTGTTTTTCTGTTGGCAGTACGTTAATCAACGAAAAAAACTTTAACTTCACTTATTAAACCGACCTCGTATCTCCAATAATAAATGAGCAACAGTGCCAATTTAAGTGTGATTACCACTTATACAAATGTCTTATCCAAAAAATAATCCGCTAATAATTCTTTTGAAAAAACATGCATATTTCGCTTTATTTTTGTCACCTAAATTTCATTTTATTGTAACAAATGTTACATCAGGCCATCAATAATCGAATTATTTTTCATTGTGGTAAAATTTTGTCAACCAATAGTTTTCGACGTTTTTTTCTGCTTTTAATTCGGTCCACAGAGATTAACAAGCTCTGTGTGACAAAAACCCGCCGCCCGGTTAACCAAAAATATTTTAATAAATGGTTCAATAAAAAACTTTTTAATCAAGCCTCTGATTTGCTTTGCCGGTGTTATTTTCATTGAAAATTTTGTTGTTTGTGCGCTGCAAAAAATACGTGACAGGTCCGAAAAAATAAAAATCTAGACTGGTGTTGCGAGTAACAAAATCCAAACGGACAAAGCGTGGTGATATGTATGTTTATTTTAATATGAATTTTTATCTCGATGTCCTGGTTTGGTTGTATTAAGTTCCTGGTGAAATGTAGGGAGATGCGGTGCAAAAATTTTATATCTAATCAAAGTGCAGTAATATAAGTCAGTTATACCACGCTTTAAATTACACCTGATCATAAATTAAATCTTTACAAATAAGGTAACACAATTTTAAGGGTTGACCACATATACAACAGTGATTCCTGCACCGTAGCACAGCCGTGCTTGACGCTTGACGGGGTGTTATTCATTTATATTTGAAAATTCTAATTCGTTGATGTTTGTTGCGTTTAATTTAATACAGAGTCAAAATTTGTTAAAATATACAGGGTATTCCATTAAAAAACCTACTTGCTATTAAAATGTTTGTTTTTGAGACACCTTGTATATTAACTGGTACTGTATCCAAGTAAAAAAAAATTATTTTAAGTTTATTTTTCTATCTTGTACTGAAGTAGTTGTAATCAAAAAATGCCCAACCACATATTCCTTAACGCATTTGAACAAGTAAACAAACATTAGTTTATTTGATTTCTCGAAATATTAATTTAAAAAACCTTTAAAACAAAAAATAACAATGTATTCGTAAGTTTTATTCACAAGATGTAGAATAAAATTAATTTTATACTGTTTAATACTTATTAAATTACTTTTCTTGTATAACCTTTAACAACTAACTTTTAATTTTATACGTAATGAAGTGATATAAAAAGTGACGTCCGTAAACTCCAAGCTTGCTTCGGAGAAAATCGGCGCTATCCGATCCATGTATGATTTCATTTCCTGGGCATCTTTCAGACCGTACGAGACACGGTCGTGCACGTCTTGTGGGACATCGGTGCGATTATTCGTGGTCAGACTTTTACTTAAACTACACTTAAAGTTTGGAAACGGGGGAACAGAGATAGGTATGAAAATATGTTTTATTTAAACAAAGAGATATGTATGCACAAAACAATAGACTTAGCTTGACAAAAATGCTTTGTATATTTTTGAGGGCATAAAAAGTGCTTTTGAATTTTTTCGAATTAATTTTCCCACTTTCCTCAAATCGGACTCGATGCGGTTATGTGTGGCCCGACCTTATACTAAAATATACAGGCTGTTAAAAATTCTAGGAGCACCATCAGGATCTCGAAGACGGTAAGAAATACAGGGTTGGTTAATGTTTTATAAAAAGATGTTACGTCTTTGAGCCACGAATATCAACTTTGTCTTTTAAATGGGCGAAATATTTGGTTTTAAACTAAATTAATTCGTATTTTAATTTTTAATCCAACGACATATTACATTTTACATTTATACGACGTTTTGACCAGAAAAACCATCATTCACTATTTCGGTTTCAGTGACTTACCGACCAATCGCGATCAATTCGTGACCAAGTTTTGTAACATAAAATGAGCTCTGAGTATTGAGGCGCTACATATACTATATGAGCAACCAGTTTTGGTAAAACCAACAACATATTACATTTTACATTTATACGACGTTTTGATCCGAAAAACCATCATTCACTATTTCGGTTTCAGTGATCAATTCGTGACCAATGAGCTCTAAGTGTTCATATTAAGGCGCTACATATACTATATGAGCAAGCAGTTTTGGTATATCGGCCAGTAATAGAATAACAAAACAAGCACCATTAGTCACGCATGTTTACATGTCGGTATTTATTTAGATTGTCTCTTTTCCTCACATTGCCTATGTGTTATGTTATTTAGCTCAACCGGTTTATTAAAAAAACATTGTTAAACCACCCCTGTGTAGTCTATTTAATCTCTGACCAATCGTGACCAATTCTATTAAAATATTTACATAACATTAAATGGCCACTGAACTTTGATATTGAGATTCTACCTATTTTTATGCAACAAGTAATATTTTAAAACAACTTTTCTAGAGTCTATTTTACCGCTGACAAAAATTACTGCCACTCACTGACCAATCATGTCTCTATCAGCAAAACCATTTGTTTTCATTATGTGAGCAACTTGTAAGTACTTTAGAGTAAAAGTATTTGCTTTACTTTATGCATACGACTGATTGTATCTCCGAAATCATCCACTTTTAAACTAAGGTAAATAAGGTTAGACAGTCATATTTTAGCTTCAAAAATTTGTATTTCCATTTAGAAACACCCTGTATTTAGTTGACACTAGTTAATAAGGTAAAATGAGATTTACCAAATAAAATGAAAGTAATAAAGGCAAACTTTTCCAACTTGGATTTCAAGCTTGACTGACGGAACTTGACTGCCAGATGTTATCATATCGCTAAAGGTGTTATCAAGAAACGCTGCTACTCCTTTCGGTTTTCCAATTTAAAAACAAAGCTTTTCTTTGATAACCATCGTTTGATCATTATTCACATCTACACAAACTGTCTTTTAAAGACAAAGCACAAATTGCAGTTGAACCCATATTTTGTCCTGTAAGTTAAATATTTTAAGCTCCTTATTTAAGGATTTTAATGGTTTCGGCTCTAAATAATTGGCCAGTTCATCTGAAAAAACCCAAAACGGTTCCTTTGACCGATTCTTTATCTTTGGTGAAAATAAAACCTGCCTGCCTACAGAGTTTAGGCGGATTTTATAATTTGAATTTCTGAATCATCCAAGATAATAATTATTATTATCAATTTCTGATAATTTCTTTTAGATTTAATAAGAAAACTAAACGTTTTAAATTTATTGGCACATGAGCTTAAAGGAATAATTGGGGAATTCATGATAAATTAGTCAGTTTTATGGTTCTGGTTAAGAGTTTTTAATCCGCAATGTTTCGTTCTTGAAATATTTATCATTAAATTTGAAAAGGAAATTTGCCCTGTTCTCACTATATTCCTCCATTTTTTGCACACAATTTTTCTTTAAATCTAAATTAATAGACAATATTGTAAAAACACGTTTTTTTAATCCACACCTTTGGTTTTTAAATTGCAAGGCTCCATTTTAAATCGCAGTAGCCAAGATTAATGATAAATATCTAGAAAACAAAGCGTTGCTTACCAAAACTTATTTTAGATTCAAATCAATCAAAATCGGGGTTGTGTCCGACAAGCAAATAATTACAAAACAATCTGCAAGACAATAAAAAAACTTTGGCAGTATTAAATGTTCATATATATAGAGTGCCCGTCTATATTTTAAACTACTCTGATCTTGAATAAATGGTGTTGTAAAATAACAAAGTTGCCCTATATCGGAAAATCGGCCATATTGTGTGTGTTGTGTTAACGGAATGGCAAGGATATGATAAAAAAACTTTAAAAAATCCAAGGTTATTTGCGAAAACTCCATCTTGATAACTTGATTTGTTCTAAAGTTTTTACGATCAGAATTGGTTAAAATATAGACATGCACCCTGTATAAAGAAGACAAACTTTTAACTCGTGTTTCAACCTTCGCTGACGGAAGTTAAATGCGAGATGTTATCCATTTGCGAAAGGTGTCATCAAGTACCACTGAGACAGATATCAAACATTAAGAGATGCACGGCTGTATAATACGACGCGAGATTGCAATCTCTAAAGTAAAAACCGTGCCACGCTAATGTAGGGTATATATAACATAACATAAAGCTTTAGGATATTACTCTATGGCCTAACAATTTTATAGAACAAAATCAGTAGCGGGGTCGTCTAGGATGCAAATAAAGTTAATTTTTAGGAAAGGCGCAAGGTGAGACGCGTATAGCGCCTGTGAGGTAACTAGCCAAGGGACACACGATGCGTACGTTATTAGAATTAAATGATATTTAGCAGAATGCATTGTTTAATTTATTTGGTAAAAAATAAATATGAATCACCTAAAAGTATATCCTGGCGGAGATAAAAAAAAATGTGGACGATTTTCAATTACAGCAAGGTTAGGTGATTTTATCAATTAGACAAAAAAGTAACTACAGAAATGCGATACAGCGTAAGTCGAGAAACTGTGCCACTACCACAAAATCAACGCGTGTTTGTGCTGACTCGCGCCGGGTTGTTTCGATTGTTAATTTGCGCTGTATAATATAATGCGCTAGACGCGTTCAAATTTATGCCGTCCTTTATTCAGGTACCAGGCAGTATAGTGCTTATAAGCTTGAATACTTACCAGCGTACTAAAATTTTATTTTTTCTGCTGCCGATCAAAAAATTGCGTTTTTTGGTCGATATTATAAAGATAAAGTACTTTGTTTTAGTAAACTACATAAAGTAACTTTGATTAACAGTTCGACGGTTTTTTTTTTCTTTGGTACTAGTGTTTTGTTTTAAGGGCTACTATTATTTTTTTTATATGGAATAATGTAAGGTTACAATAAACGCTACATTATCTCAACCAAAAGATTAAGTTTCCATTATTTCCGCCTTTACTTTTTATATGTAGATTATGTGGCACTAAATTTAAAATTTACCACTTCGCTGATAAATATCTTGTAAATAATAATCGAAAATAAATAATAATTTATACGGTCGTAAAAAAATTTATTATGCAACACATGCATAAGGTGTCTTTCTTTCATGGAGTGGCCGCCCTTTTTAACGGCTCGTGTTGTTTAACCTTTTATTAGTAAAACAAAGTATCTCTTATTGCACTTGTCACTTAAATAGCCATTTTTGTACCTGTAGAGCTGGCCCACTAATACACATAACAATTTTTTTGTTAATCAGGAGAGTCACAGGTTGCTTCCTCTGCATTTTTGTAACGAAAGCTTTGGAGAATTTCGATTCTCTACCCCTAAAAATCCTTTTAAATATCAAAATTTGTAAAAAATATGTAATAATAAAAAAATATTTAAAAAATAACTAAAACTAAAAATGGAAATTTTTTGACATCCTGTATCTCGACTTAGATAAATTGCGTTAGATCGTTGTATTTTAGATCAAGAAGTTTGTAGTACCATTTTTGTACAAACCTTTTAGGGACACCCTGTATAGCGCAAAAAAATTAAAAAAAAAACTGTAACTAAAATGGAAAACAATTATTTCTTTTTTAGGTACGTTTTAAACGCGAATAGTTAAATTTTTAATGCTTTTAGAAATAACAAATGCAATAAAAAAATACTAGTAGTACAAAACCGAATTAGGGAATACTAAATTCGACTAAATGTTTAATTTTATAAAAACTGTTTTAAATTTGGTAAGCTCTGGTAATTTACCAAATCGCTGAGCTTTAAAATAGATTATACATACTTCTCGAAAAAAAATGGAAAACAAAAAAGGTATTAGAAGTTAAATAGGTTTTTTCACGTTATTATACACGAAGCTGAAACTGGCGGCTAAAGGTGGGAGGTGGCCGGGTTAAAAAATGTTTTTATTTTATTTGCAAAAAAAATCGCGGAGGGCGATGCGAATATCTCTTTCACAGGATCTCAATTTGATATTGGATTGGGGCGCGCCAAAAATCTCTGTTCAGTTTAATGTCCAAAAACACTGTCGTGTTCCTTGTCGCGAAAAAAAATCATCAAGCTTTAATCCCCTTTGTACCCCATGGCAGGTGGCCAGGTTTTACAGAGCGAGGACACATTTAACCTTCCAATGGGCATCACATTGAGAATAACCTAAACTGGCATAAACTTTGTTGTTGTGTATCCACTGTGCGGCTTCAAAAAGCGGATTTCTTTTCAGGCAAAAGTATTTTCATTCTTCAATTTATACACTTTGTACATGTCCCAAATTCGACCCTCTCTGGAATATTGTTCTCATGTCTGAGGAGATGGCATCCCCTGCAACCCTCAGCTTTTTACATTCTTGATGCCATTCAAAGAAGGGCTGTTCGTCTTATTAATGATCCTTTCTTACTCGAAGACTTTCTTCTCTTGCCCATCGTCGAGCTGTGGGAGATCTATCGCTCTTCTCTAGAATACTTTGCGGCTTCTGCTCCGACGAATTGTCCAGTATAGCCCTCCTCTTTGCAGTTCCCAACAGAGAAACTCGTGGTGCCGCGCGTATGCATCCCCGCCCAGTTCAATTGGACAGGCCCCGAACTTTACCCATTTCGTTCGTTCTTTTCATCCCTAGAGTTTCTAGACTGTGGAACCTGCTGCCAGCGGAGGTCTTTCCTTCCCCCAAATCTTAAAGTTTTAAGTCCCGTGTTAACAAACTTCCTCTTACCTGCTTAAGACACCGGTACGTTAGTATTTAGGCTTTCAGCCTTCGTGGATTATCCAAGGAATAAAAAAAAAAAAAATTAATGGATATTTACAATAATTAAAGCCCAATTTCGATAACCGTTTGCGCCTAGAAGTTATAATACATTTAATTTCTAGCGGCGCGCGGCGCTTCTTCAGCGTAAAAAATTGCAAGAGAGTTCGCTTGTGTCTAAATTTTGTTGATTTCTAACTTTATATGTATTTATAAATGAAACCCTTTGTAAATTTATAAAATTTAAAAATGATGCGGGTATTTTTCACAAGCTATTATGGTTTCCGCCACGCTTTCTCGGTGAAAAAATTTGCAATCATTACGCGAGATGGCTTAGATTTTAATTGTCAACTTATTAATGTTCATAAATAAAGCCCTTTTAATAAATACTGATAGTCAGAAAATATTGTGAGCTACTAAATATCTCGGAATGCAAATGGCTTAGATTTTGATTTTTTACTTTTAAAGATTCATAAATTAAGTCCTTTGTTGAATTTTGATTATCAAAAAAGCTCACTGATAATTTTAATAGTGAAAAAATGTCACGCATTGAAGTTATGAACTATAAAATATCCCGCGGTGCTTTGTCGGTATAAATTTTTTTCGTCCCTGGGCCACCTAAGCTAATTTTAGTCGCCAGTTTCAGCTTCGTTATTTATACGGATGGTCCAACAATTAATGGAATGCCATAAACGCAAAAAACAGATACATTCATTTCAACTTAGCCAAAATATACCACAACATTATAAAATAAACACCCAGTAAAAACGCAAACCAACATAATAATAAATACTCTAAATACCAAATAAAAATAGGACTGGTCCCTCAAACAATAACAAATAATTAGTTGGAAAACCCGTCATCCTTGCCATAAAACCTTCCTACCTCTGTTACCTAAATTATTAATTCAACCCAAAAACCCCCAAACTGAAATATGTACCCTGGCTCTAGCTCTCAGTTCATATCTATCCTTAGTGTAACAGTGCAAACATGTACAAAACCAAAAAGAAAAAAGTGCTTATGTAAGTGAAATTTTACAAACACATAAAAAGAGCAGTTCCCGAAAAATTTGTTTAAGGTAAAACATTAGTTGTTAGCTTCTAGATTTAGATATTTATTACTGTCATATTTTTTAGCGCTTAGTGAAAAACTGTATTTCTATTTCTGATGAAGGTCAAATAGTACCGAAACGTCAATAAATGCAACAAAAATAAGAAAAGAAAAGTATTTTTTTTAAAAGGACTTAAACCCCAAGAAAAGTAAAAACATAAAATATATAATCCTAAAGATTTTAGGGATTTTTTTATGTATAATATTGAATTACCTGTAAAAGCACGCTACTTTAAACTAGGAAGATATGATAAGGGTTAAACGATCTTCAAAAGGGGTATTAATGGAGAGTGGAACCTCTTAAATTTAAGTGTAAATCACACCCTCGCCAGAAAGATGAATTAATATCTTATTTTGAAGATTGTTAAACTCTTATTCCCCTTTATTTAAATTAGCTTGCTCTTACAGGTAATTTAATATTATACATCAAAAAATGAAAATTTTGAAAAGCTGTCATATCAACAGATATAATAGCAAATACTTTAAACCTGGCAGTTGCAATCAAGGTTAAGACAAGGTATTATCCGAATCCTCTTTTCATTTAAGATTTTGGGGTGAGTCTCACTCCTGCTAGACGGTTGCTGTTTAGGGGTAAAAATGGCAAAAATGTTTCCCCGTAAATTGAAAAATTGACGGCTCCAAACGTTTTTCCTTAAATGACCGAGAGGGCTCAAAATAAGATCTGTTCGTTTTCAAATGACCACTCTTTATTTGAACTCTTTTGAATACACTTGTATACAGGGTGTTTTCTAACAACGGTACAAAACTTTAAGGTGTAATTCCTTATGATATTTTATGAAAAAAGTTCCTATAAACATATGTCCGGAGTTGCTTCCTTACTGAGATACAGGACGTTTAAAGTTAAGAAAAAAATCAATTTTTTCTTAATAATTTTACAATGCTTAGGCCGATTTGGACCAAATTTGGTACATTTATTTAAGTAGTAAGGCGCATTTTTGGACCTTACCTGATTCTTATTATTGGGTCCAGTGGCGTCTCAGTGGGCATCGCAACATAAATTATTGAGAAAAAAAATTCGTCACTGACTTTTTTAAATATTTTTTAATATCATATTTAAGAAATTAAAATTACAACTTTTTATTTTTTGTATTTTTTTCTTCTCTCGTTTTGTTTTTGAGAAAAAAATTGAAGCCACTTTAAGTGATACTAAAAAATATCCATAAACAGCATAAAACGAAATCCAAAATTGAAAACAAACAATTTTGACCTTAGTAGATAAAAAATTTATTTCAAAGCAAATAATTGTTTATTTTTGTTTCTTACCATATCGTCTATGTAAAAAAGTCAGTGGCGTACTTTTTTTCAATAATATAAGTTGCGATGCCTACTGAGACGCCACTGGACCTAATAATACGATTCTAGTTAAAGCTAAATAAGCGCCTTATTACTTTAAATCTATGTACCAAATTTTATCCAAATCGGCTTAAGCATGTTAAAAATATTTGGAAAAAACTGATTTTTTTTCTTAAATTTTAACGCTCTGTATCTCAGTAAGGAAGAAACTCCAGACATATGTTTATAGAAACTTTTTTTCATAAAATAACGTAAGGATTCACACCTTAAAGTTTCTTACCGTTGTTAAAAACCACCATGTATATAGGTAAAACAAATTGGCCATAACTATGAAATAAGTCAAAGAACGCCACTGGAAAAAAATATGCTGTACAAATTAATAATTATATATATGGCTACTCACGCTGGCAACATATGAAACAAGTCAAAGTCGAGGAGAACTCCAAATTCTGTAATTACTTCTGAAAGTTATTAACTGGTTCAATAATATTTGAACAGATGCTGTTTCCAATGCTTTAGTTATGCTAATTTTGTGGCTTAGTATTGTATTTCTAGTAAGACGAATCAGAATTTGCTGACTTTACATATTTTGGGAAATATCAGGAGTTGCCGATTCAAATAGGCTGGATTAAAAGCAAATTCCCTTTAATACACTACAGACTTTTGTTAAAGTTCCCTTCTACAACAAAACCCAAGGCAATAATTATCAGCACTCTACAATAAAAAATATCAGACCCAGTATGTTATACCAGGTGGTGCATCGTCAGACTAGCCCTATACCTCTAAATATTGGCTGCCCTATTTATCTTAAAACAAAATTGTATTAAACTATTTTGAAGACATTCATAAGATAAGTTTACCCCCTAAATTTCGTAATTTTTTTAGTCAATTACATTTTCTTTAGGAAAAAAAAGTGTTAAATCGTTGCATACCTTATACACACCCTAATGAATCCACCAGTAAAGTATAAAATGTTTTTTCCTTTTTTTACGTTTTCAGTTATGTACTGTTTTTAATATTTAGTTTAATGTAAGTAGTTCTATTTATTACATGATTACAGCCATTATCGTTTTTTAAATAACCAATAGAAAGTAGGTTTGTACCAGCAGGCTGTCAGAAATGTTTGCAACCGTTCGGATTCTGCGCACGTCAAATTTGTTGTTCCAGCAGTGCCATGTTTTTAACATTATACAATTGTTTGTTGTTCCAGCAGTAGTTTTAAGATGTTGGAAACATGTTGGAAACTGTTTAAAAAGTTTGCAAACTTTCTTCAAACATTACTGACATTGTTTAACATAACCTTTCTTATATTGACGTATAAGCAGTACGCCCGTTTATTTTTCATTCCAGCAACAATTTCTGCGTTTTACGATTGGTGCTAACATGTTTCGAACATTCTGCTGGAACTAACCTAGTAAAGGGGCAAAAAACATTATTTTTTTAACAAATATTGTTACTGACGAAGAAAGAAAAATATCCTAAAAATTTTAGCCCTTAATATTAACATTAAGAGATACAATCATTAATATTATTAATTTTTCAACTTTGTTAAATTGATTATACAGAATCTCTGAATCAGTAACTCTTGAAACTTTGACCAATTTATATTCTTAAAGGAAATTTAAATCTCTACAAAAAAGCTCGCCTAGTAAATTTCCTTAGAACGAGCCGTTTTTGTAATCGCTCCTTAAACATATATTTTTTTAATTTTGTAAGTTGGATTCTGGATTTTTAAACTACCATAAATATCAATATCGTAACACCTAACTTATAGGCAAAATGTATTCAAATATTTAACATAAATAATACCGAAAGGGGAAAACAACAAAAAAGTTAGACCAAGAAATGTGATGTATGGATTTTATTCCATTTTTGCTGTTTGAGCACGATTTAGTGGTCAATTTTGAGTCATTATTCTTCAGTTAAAAAAAATCGCTAAAGAAACCCCTTTAAAAATTTGGGGATATTTTTTTAAGTTAGGAAAAAGTGTGTTACAATTTCTAAATTCTAACTACGGTTTAATGTTAAAGAGGCAAAAATACATCGGAAACCATGTGTCACATTTCTGGGTCCAATACTTATTTCTCTGAAGCAGTGTAATTTATTGCTTTTTGTGACAGGTAAACTTTATTTTAATAAGTATAAAAATTATAATGAATGTTTTACTCTTCCAAAAATTGTTTTGTATAATATAGGTAAAATCAAACAGTTTTATTTTATATTTTTGCGAACCGCAAGTAAAACAAACCTATAAACAATATTATTTTTCAGTATAAAACAGGCGTAACAGTTGGTTTGTACCAATACAAAGAAAAACAATAAATTCAATATTAATTCAAAGTAGTCTTTTAGTTGGGCAAACTGTTCAGGTAAATATTTATACATTTCCTAGAAACTTTAAAAGCCCCTGACCTCGCACAATTTCAAGCGAAATAGATATAACAGCACATCTTATTATTATTTATTCCACTCCGTATCATCTCTTTAAAATGATGCTTCCAAGTAGTGCTGGGATCGTAAAAGTACTCGAGTACTCTTTTATTAAAAATACCGTTAAAACTCAAGTTTTGTAATGAGTATGAGTATTGAAGCGACTAATATGCGTTGCTATCGGATTTGGTAACGGGGCAAGTCGTCTACAGCGTCAAGCATAAAGCGAAAAATAACTTGAGCATTTGACTGCTCGAAAAATCACTCGAGTATTCAAATCGCTCGAGTTATGCTCAGCACTACCTCCAAGGCCGTTGCGGAATCAGCCTCCGGGCATTCTTTACTATGGTACAGGGTTGATGTTTGAAAGAGTCTCATTTGCATTATGGTAATTTTAATACCTTTGTTCTGTTATTTTTTAAAATGTCTAGTGTAATATTATTATTTAGTTATGAATTTAGACACAAGCCAAATGTTTTATTGATATTGTTAAGAATTTTAGTTCCTTTGTTGTACAACTGCAGAAGGTCCTAAAAGTATGAAAGTTTAATTTAGTTTAAGATTATATTAGTCATAAAAAATAGTTTCAAGTTCAAGTCCAAACTAAGCAGATACCTCATTTGATTTTATACGACTTTTCTATTTAAACTTTCTTTTACGTGGTTTATTTTAGGACACCCTCTATACAGTGAGGTCCTAAAGTTCATTGCCCCCTCTAACTTCTAAACCGTTTGGTATATTTAAATGAAACCTGAAACGATAGTTTTTGTCCAAGGTCTGCATTTTTTGACATATCATTGACAGCTCTAAATGTCAAGGTGCCCGCCGGGCACGATTTTGGCTTTTTTATTGAAAAGGGATCCAGTAATACCTCATTTTGAAGCTCCTGACGTGTACTTTATAACCCCAGAATATAAAGTCAGTAGCTTTATATAGCAAAAAACGGCACTTCTTTAATGCTTACCTGAATATCATATTTAGATGGCCACATTTCCGCCACTAATAAAGTTAGATGTAATTCTTGTAGTATTTTCTTAAAGCTTAATCAAAAATCTCTTTAATGGTAATATTGGTGATGATATACAGGTAGGAAAAAAGTATAATTTGTTTAATAAGGCACCCTGTATCCATTAAAAAGATTTAAAAGAGAGCTCGACGAAAATAACACATTAATTACATCCAACTTTTTAGTTTAGGAAATATAGCCACCTAAATATTGTATTAAGGTAATTCTTAAAATACCGCTATTTTGTTGTATGTAAAGGTACTGCCTTTATATTCTGGGGTTATAAAGTACTCGCTGGGAGATTTAAAATGATGTGCCACAAGATACACCTTTCTATAAAAATAAAATATTCCAAAATAACTCTAAAGCAATTTCAAACAGCGTAAAATATGCCGTAAGTCCATCAAAACCATTCACAATATAGTGAAAAGTGGCTTAACATTAAAAAATTTGAAAAAAAAACTTTTTGTGCATTTTAAATGGGAAAATTTTAAATTTGAATGCTAAGTGTTTAAAATTAATATGAAGAGCTCAAACTTCGTAGAATATTTTTCTACATGTAGATTAAAATTTAACTTAAGCACTGAAAAAAAAAAGAAAATCTTTTGCGGAAATAAATCACCCTAATGGACATCTTTTCAAAACTATTAGAGATATGTAGAAATGTAGTACTTTATTAAACATTTTTTATAGTTATACAATATACAAAGTGTCACTGTTAAATTTATTTATTCTGTAGGTACGATAAAACATAAAACAGTTAAGACAGTGTCAATTTATAACTTGACACCCGGTATATATAAGACATAAAATCATACCCGTTTTTCTATTTTCCCAAAGACTTTAACTACAAAAAGTTTTCCAATAAGGGAAGACTAATTATGCGATAAGGTTTAGAAAAGCGTTTTGTTTTTATTTCTAAAAAAGAAGCGGCTTTTTTGTCACCTCGTTAAAACGTTCCGATGGCTTCAGTAGAGATAGTTTTAGCTAATAATGTAAATTAAGGGAAGAACGGAATTTACTGGGGTAGAAAATTTAATTTTAAATTGAACACCTTGGTAAAAACACTCTGTTGAAAGGCCATGTTCTAAACGGCGTTGCCATATTTTCGCCTATGTGACACACTCCACAGGTACCTTAATCCGTAGTGTTGATATTCATTAAAGCCGATTCCCAACTAGGGGTTTTAACCCGGGGTTTTTACACCGGGTAAAAAGTCTTTGCGTTTTGACGGTTCACATCTGCGAGTCATGGGTAAGGGGTTAAAACTCGTGCGTCTTTACCCGCCAAATTAGATCTGGTTCCAATTTTCCCCTATGTATGACGACTTTTTGACAAAATTCCCTACATGAATTAACGGTTGGTACTACCAAAAGTTGTGATTCTGATTCAAATAAGCATGGAAATGATTTTACCCGTGTCGTTGAAAAAACCCCGACAATCATCTGATGGGTGACGACTCATGCGTCATGGGTGAACACCCCTAAGTGGGAATCAGCTTTTGGACTGAGTCAAAAATTCGACCATAAATAAAACTCACTAAAAAGTAAAAATAATTAATTAAAAAATAAAGTCTTAATACCATAAATTACCATATTATGGTATTAAGTTTTTGCCTATATGGTTATTAACATTGGTTTAGCGCCTGTTATTACTCGACATCATTTTATTATCGTTTTTTATTTAATATAAATTTTTAGTGAGTTATTTATTATTTATTTTTTTAAAGTCGGTTTATTTAAAAAATATATATTTTTAGATATAACTAACCAGAACTAACCATGACCCCTCAATGTCGATCAATTAAATTACAGGTCCCTGTGCTTTTTACAGTAGTCTATCAGTTCGGTGAAAAGAGTAAACTTTGTAAAAGGATGTAATAGTTATTTGTAAACTGCCCTCGTAATATTATAATATTTGTTTAACGTTACACTAATAGGTGGCGCTAGTACAACTTTGTCGCACGAAGCAGAGATAAAACAATAGGTCTAGTACCTTTCTCTCTTATAATTCTGCTTTAATTTTTTTAAATAACAAAAGAATTTTTTAAATAAGTACCCAAACGTCGGAGTAATCGCATATACATACGCAATAACATACACACAAATAAAAACATACATGGCGAATTGAGAACCTCTCCGGAATTTTTTACTAAATATAAATAATAATACTTAAGTAAATTCCATATACATTTTTAGGGAAATTTGAAGCGCTACAAAAAAGATTTCTTAACAATTTTTAATAAATTTACTTCTTCAAAAGTTATTCGACGTTGAAGTTGAATCAAAAAATAAAGGGTGATTTTTTTAATTTTTAAAGATTGTTTAACCCTTTATTTAATAATATACATTAAATAAAAAAAAATGACAAGCTGTCATATCAGCGAAACGGAGTTGATTTCAGAGTCGAGATACCATTAAATTTAGGTATCAATTGACCCCACTTTTAATTTAAGATTTTGGAGGTAAGTTTCCAAATAGCCAGCCTGTATAAAATTACTCGGAACGCTGACTCTTAACCATTCTTTGTTTTATTTAGGTTGGTAGACAATAATGACTAATATTTTTCTAAAATTTAATGCCTTGTTTTTAAAAGTGCTTATTTCTAGCCACACACACTAGACACATCCCAAAAAATGTAATTTTTGTAAATATTTTTCGTCAATTGTGTTTCTTAACCTTAATCACAAATAATTTATTTTAAATGTAGTATTTTAAATAAAGTTAAATGGACCCATTTTATAGATCCGACAACAGTGTACAAAGTAGGCGTCCAACATTTGGCTAACAGAGTTCCGTGAGGTATAGAAAGCTGAAAAGCTTGGGTTTTAAGGAAAAGACCCATATTTTACATTCTTATTGACACATTAGTGCTGTCCCTTTACAGTATTAAGTCTCTTGTAAAATGTTTTATTTGACAGAAAAGTTCCTTTATAATATACGATATGACTTTAACCATGTTATTTATGCTGTAAAGATTATTATTTTTACATTAATTTTATATCGTTTATTTGGCCTAAATATATTAGGTATTAATTTTTCTTTATAGGAAATTATAAGGGGCACACTAAATTGTTTTTTCTACCTAGTATGATCAAATGGTTACATTTTATTACAAATTATTTTGATACCAGGTCGTAGAATAAAAACAACAGACCTATCTATTGGTGAAAAATATCAGGGTGGTCCATTAAAAAACCCAACTTTGTGTTATACCTTTAAAATAAAAAGTCAATTGAAAGAATATAGGTACGCTACTGTATGCTACGTGAAAATCTGTAACACTTTTTTATTTACACTTTTTTTTTGTATCTCTATTAACAAGCAATATGTGACTGGCCAAACTGACAAAATTTGAAAAACATTCTTTATCTTGAAAACGAATCAAGTTACCCATGACTTACTTTCACCGCTGAATTTGTTCAAGAAACCGAGATCAGAATTGGGCTATCGGATTTGTTCTATCTCTTTTAGTTTTCGCTCTATCCTGCAAGATTAACGAAAATGCGGCACCCTGTACATTTAGACGAAGATAATAGTAGTAGTGACATCACCGATGAAAACTAAATAATATTTTTCAATTGTTAAATAAAAATATTTTCCTTTTTTGTAGAAAATTTCGGCCTAATATAAAAATTCCATTCTTTACGAAAAGAAGTTGTTAAATTATTCTACATAAACCCCAGTTTTTTCTTAATTGCAAAATGCGTCTTAGCATCAAAAAAATAAATAACCAATGTAAAAGTATATTACATAACAAATGTCGAAAGTGATATATCTCACACAAATGGAATGTTTTTTAACAAGTTATGCATTATTTAGGAAAAAAGAAAAAACGCCTGTCATTAGGTTAAAATTTTACAAATCGGGATCCCTACTTCGCATTCCGAGCTGAAGACACTTTCATGTGTTTAATGTGTTGCCTAATATTACTAAAAGCATTTGCTATAAAAAAATGTCTATAAACTAATAAACCCTTAAACATAAAAATTAAAATCAATATAATTTGAAAAAAGATGATGTGTGTTAGCACTGGTGAGTCAAAACCTTCAGTTTGTTAAAAATATACTGTAAATATCTTTTAACCGAAATTTAAGCATCTGTCATATGTACTTTTCAACACTAGTGTTGAAAAGTAGATTCCAATACGCGTGTGATTTTATTCGTTTTTAAAGAATCAAAGAGTGCGTTTTATGTCATTTTTATATGTGGTCATGGGAAAACTTTTTACAAGCCAAGTAATAAATTAATAACAAATGGGATTTTTGCAAAGAACGCCTCAATTCCTAATAAGAAAACGGGGATTGCGATTTTTCTGTTTTCCAATAAGGCATTACGTGCTGATATTTTTAATTCATTTATTTTCTGGGCGCAATGGGCACGAAGATGGTTTCCGATAAGATCTTTGCAATTTTAGCAAAGGTACGCTATGCGCAATGATTGTTCTTTTCCCATAGAAACGCCGTTTGTCCTACATAGCGGTCCTTATAATAGCTTTAGGCTACTTGTGTAAAGCGTACTAAGCAAACTGAAACAGCAAAGTTTCTTCTTAATTTAATAAATTACTTGACTTGTGCAATTAGTTAAGAGAGCCTGGGTCCTCAAACAAAATTTGCTTATACAGTGTGTCCCAGGATATGTGTTACAAGAGGATAAATAGACAAAACATTTTTGAATTTTAAAACAAAATTTTGAGAAACTTGGTTCCATGCTCAAAAACTTATAAATAAAAAATTACTCACATTGGTGTTATACAGGGCAAATTATAACTAAAAATATGAAAAATGCCCTGGAGCTAACTACTTTTATTTTTTAAATAGAACAAAATTATATAAGTAAATTTTGTACAGAATTTAATTTTTTGTCAAAATTTAAAGTTAAAGCATGAGAGCAAAAAAAAAGGTAATTGTCAATTTTTTACATTACGCATTACAAATTAAATAATGGGCAAGAGGGAGCAAAATTTATAACAAAATTTAATAATTTTAAAAATGTTTTCATAATTCACTGCCTTAAAATGACTAAAATATATTTTTTTACTTTAACTTTCCAGTACCATGCAATTTAATTATCTACAACATTTACTTGTACAATTTTATCCCGTTTTGAAAAACAAAGGTACTTTACTCTTGGTCATTTTCCATAATTTTGGTTATAACTCGCCCTGTTTATTACCAATCGCATGAAATGTTGTATTTATTAGTTTTGGACCATGCGATCAGTTTTGCCAGAAGGACGTTTAAAAACTCCAAAAATGTTTGGTCCATTTGTCCTCTTGTAACACCTATCCCGGGACACACTGTACATACAGGGTTATTTTAAAGCCGGTATTTTTCTTTGACCACTGTATAAAGTGCAAGAAAAATGAAACTTTTCCAAATAAAATTATGTCTTATAATGCTTTATTTTCGATATACAAGGTGTTAAGGTTTTAGGAAAAACATACCTTTTTATCGTAACTTTCTTACCACTTGAGATATTTCTGAAAAATTTGGTACACTTTTTTGACATTACATTACATCCTAATTTTTGCAGTAAAAGTTATTAAAAAATGTTACCAGTGACGCCAGCAAGATTTATATCGATTTTTTAAGAATAAAATTGTACGCATTCGCTTTTCTACGAATCAGTTTTTTTTTATTTACCTTAGGGTTAATTTGATCGTTTGATATTTTTTCGCATGACAAACGGTTTTTGTTACAAAAATAAAATCCATTTTGATGCATGGCAAAATCGCTAAAATCTGATAGGGTGTTTGGTGTGAAAAATTCGTTTTTGTATAATTTGTATTAATGTCAAATACTTACATTACTACAATTTTAATGGCATTAAAAAGTTGTTGCTCGTAGGAAGCTATTACACAGTAAAAAACTAAACTTACAAATAAAATAACAGATCAGATTTTAGGGATTTTGCCATGCATCAAAATGGCTTTTATTTTTTTAAATAATTTTATTTTTTTAAATAAAACCCTTTCGTTTTGCCAAAATATGTAAAGACACCAAATTAACCCCTAAAATAATATAGATTCGAAGAAAGCAGTGGCGTACTATATTTTTTTCTCCAAAAAAATTCAATACAAGTCTTGTAAGAAAGCCACTGGTTAATTTTTTAAAAACATTTACAGCAAAAAATGTAATGCAATGGTCAATACAAGTGTACAGAATTTGGGGAAATATCTGAAGTGGTAGAAAAGGTATAAAAAAGGCATTTTTTTTCTTACAAGTTTAACATCCTGTATTTCGAAAAGAGAACATTTTCAGACATAATTTTATTAGAAAATTTTTCTTATTTTTTGCATTTAATACAGTGTTAAATGAAAATACGAAGTTAAAAATAACCCTGTATACTTTTAACTGTCATAATGGAATCAAATTTATTTTACAATATAATGAAAAATATTCGTTGCTTTTACGGCTGCTATTACCTCTCTGTTTACCTAAAATCGTTTTTATTCATTATTGTTTAAAAATATAAAAACAGCTTAAAGTCAGAAGGGGCTGAATCTGGAAAAAAAATGGATAAGGTCTGGAAAATCGTTATCGAACCATTGGGATTAACAAGTGGAAAAAGAGAAAGCGATCTTGCCTTAAGATAGAAAGTAACGGAAAATAAGATATTCCCCCATTTTTCAAAATGCAATGATGCCATATGTATGTATACGCCCACTTTCCTGCAGTAGTGGGGCACATCAACGTGCCGTCGCCGGGTCCGAGCGTTGGACAGAGCTCATTTGCAAGCTGTTTGGGGTACCGCAAACTATAAACTACGGCGCTTTCTTTTAAAATGTTGGTTTATACCGTTGAACAAAGAGTTCAAATTATTAAGTGGTACTATGCCGGTAATTCAGCAGAAGAAATAATCGGGAGATTTGCATTTTTATTTGAAGGAGGTCCTGTGCCTGTTAAAAGTACAATTTTAAAAATTATAAGTAAGTTTGAAACCAGCGGCTGTTTACAAAATTGTAGGAAATGCATGTGTAATGATGAGGTGCCGCCTGCACCTCCATTAACCGAGGAACGGCAAGTCCGTGAGACTGCTGTTTGCAGTTTAGCCGAAATTAATTTTCCTTGTAATAGTACCAAAATTTCTGAAGAACTTGATATTGAATCTCGAACAGTTAGGAATATTCTGAAACGAAACAAATACCATTGCTATAAATTGCAATCTAGTCAAGAGGTTTTTCCTGAAGACTATGAAAAACGTATGGTGTTTTGTGAGGATATGATGGAGAGGGCCAATGCTAATGACACATTTATCAAAAATATTCTCTTTACTGATGAATCATCATTTCCCTTGCATGGTCATCACAACCCTTCTATCGCTGTAGGTTACTCGATAGAAAACAAGCACATCACTATCCCTCTCAGAACACAATACCCTCAAAAGGTCAACGTGTGGGCTGGCATTTTGGGCGATAATATTATTGGCCCTTTTTTTATTGAGGGAAATTTAAATGCCAACAAATACTTGAATCTTTTGAGAAATCAGGTTATTCCAGCTGTTCAGGCTCTCAATGTCAATTTTGAAGATATTTGGTATCAACAGGATGGTTGTCCGGCTCATAACGCCAGGGAAGTTCAACAATTTTTGGGAGTCACGTTTCCAAATCGTATAATCAGCGGAAGAGGTACCATAAAATGGCCTCCTAGATCACCAGATCTGGCACCAAATGATTTTTTTCTTTGGGGACATGTTAAGCAACAAATTTATAGGCATCGTCATGAACGTGCAAATGACTTAGATGAGCTCCGCCAAAAAATTAGTCAGGTTCTTATAGGAATAACACCTGAAATACTTGAAAACACAAGAACCGAATTCTATAACAGGTTGGGATATTGTCTTGCACAAAATGGTGGTCTCTTTGAGAACCTTATAAACTAAGATTTTAAAAAGTATTAAAGTTTTTATAAGAAATTTTTTAGAAATACTTTTATGTTCTTTAATTTTTTTTTATATAGTGCAACAATTTGTACCGATTTGCAGTTTATTTTACAGGCTTGTGCAATATATTTTTGAGTTTTGCATTGCACACACCTTTTCTAAATATATAGCTTCACCTTAAACATTGCTTACTTAAACGTGAGGTAAGTAAAAGTCTATATACATGGTGTCTCTAAAAGGTGCTGCTAAAAATTTCTGAGGTTAAAATATGTCTATTTAAATAACTTACCTTAGTCCAAAGATGAATGATTTCTGAGATACAGGGTGTTAAGATGTATTTTTGTTTTATTTTTTTATAAATAGTTTTGGTAATAATAAGTGCATTGTCACAATATTTGGCTGAAGGAGATTTTGGGAGGTGTGAAATAATAATATGCTATTAATTTTATTGTAGAACTCTAGATGGCGCCACTGGCGGTATCTTTTACAAATTAAACATTAAATACATTTTTAAGCCACTCTGTATGTATCATTTGGTTAAAAATTCTTATGCTTTAACATATTTTTCAGAAAAAAAGGGCATACTTGCTAAGGGTTTATTTAAACATCCGTTTTTGTCATATCTAAGTAGATTTTAAAAAATTACTTCCTGAATAGCCAGATCTAAGCTATACAGGGTGTCCAAGAATATGTGGGCAATCCCTTAGATTCATATAGGACACGTGAAAATAATGTGACAAGTTCCTATAAATTTTTTCCTAAAGCCCCTCTTTACAGAGATATCTGCCCTTAAAGGACGCTGCTGGAAATTAGTTTTTCTTAAATAACTTTTATAGTACTTGGTATATTAAAATATTTTTTTATAGGACAAATACAAATAAAGACTTTTTAAAATGGTATCCTTGTAAAACATTTGCTTTTATTAATTACGCAATAGTGCTAATTATTTTTACACCCTGTATAATAAAGAAATGAAATAGGTGTTTTTGGGTAGCCTTAACCCCTAGCTAAAAAAGGTACTTCATTCAGATGTCGATAAATTAAAGCGTTTTCGACAAAAACAAGTTTTTGTTTAGTAGGGACATCCAAAAACAATAGGCTATTTTGTTAAAAATGGTACTAAAAAACTTATAAAAGAAAAGGTTTTTTTTAATTTTCGCAAAACTAAAAAATAATTTTTCAGCATTATGGAGGGTCCCATAATCTTCGATAATTAAAGCCAGGAAAATGCATAAATTAAGAGGGAATCTATGTCAAACCGACAAACAAAACTATTAAATATAACCCTATTTATTCACAATGTTGTTTTTCTCGAAAACGCTTCACTTTATCGATATCGAACATAGGTATATTTTTATTAGCGAGAACCCTTAAGCTATTAAAATATATTGTTTTCCTATATCATACAGGGTTTTAAAATAATTAGAATTATTGTGTAAGGGTTAGTCCGCTCCTGGCGAACTAACGATACAAGCATACTATTTTAAGGAGTTCTAACTGGTCTTTATTATACCAAGTGATATAAAAGTTATTTAAGAAAAACTAATATCTAGTAGCGTCATTTCAGGGCCCATATCTCTGTAAAGAGGGACTATAGGAGAATAATTTATATAAACTTGTCACATTATTGTTACGCGTTCTATATGAATTCAAAAGATTGCCCACATATTCTTGGACACCCTGTATAAGGTGATGCAGAATAGAAAGCTCAATTTTAAGAGTTTAAATCCTTAGATCACTTCACAAATTCAAATAATCCTATGTTCCTATGTTCTAAGAAGCTAAAATTTTGGAATAGAGGATGGTAAGTAAAGACATTTAGTATATACATAGGTTTATTTAAACTTTTTTCTTAAAAATCACCTAAGAATTGACACTATAAAATATTAGCATCTAATTATGAAACACCCTGTATAACTTAGACGTGATCATTTAGAAAGTGATTTTTTTAATTTAGATACCTTAAAAACGGCTTTAATTCAACTTTAGTCAGGTATACCTTTTTATGTAAAATATGTTAAAAAATAAGATTATCTAAAAGTTACATACAGAGTCGCTTCACAAAGTTATTTCGTTTTCAATTTATACAAGATACCGCGGCCAGGTGGCTCCCTCCAGATTTTACAACAAAGTAAATAACAGATTTTAATTTCATACCTCTCAATACCGCTCTTGCCAGATACTCCAACAATATACCTATAAATAACAAACCATAATACATTTTTAACACCCTATATCTCCAATATCATTAACTTTTAGACCAAGGTAAGTTAGATCGTCATATTTTAGCCTCAGGAATTTGTGGTAGCATTTTTTTGCACTTTTTGGTGCCAACTTGTATACTTATACAAATTATTCACATTTTTAAGCGACAGCAAACATTATGGAATGTTTAAAACAACAAATTAGTGCCGACTCCTATTTCCTTGCACGTTGAGTCTGGAAGTTTCTGTAATTTGAAAGATGGGCAGAAATTTTAACGACATTTAAGTATTTTTATTTATATTGCTTTTTCTATAAAAAAAACTTTATATATAAAATTAAATATAACAAATCTTCTTAAAACTAAATGCCAAACTAACAAACTTATCAACATTACGTAAAACTTTGTGGGAGCACTGTATGATAATTAAAATGCATGGCGTGCAAGAAGCAAATTTGATTTTGAATTGTAGTATCACATATCGTTTGGCATATTAAAAAGTGCGTCGATAAATAAAATCATTCCCATTTTCATTAAATTTCCTCGTTTGCATTTAGAATTTCATTATATTCTCGCTTATATTTCTTTACCTATTAAAAAAAAAGAAATAAAATGAAAAATAAAAAACGGTACTTAGGCTTAATTTTTTTGCCTACTAGATTAAATCTCATTGCCTAAGGGTACATCGTAAAAATCGAATGCGATTGGACGGATCGCATCCTAGAATTTATCCGATGCAGATAATCCGATTCTAATTTTTTTTAATTTGACAAAGAAAAGTATATACAATGACAATGAGAGCAAACAAAGAAAAATAAACTTTTAACCTTACTTTCCGATGTTTCAAGAGAAAATAATAAAGCAAACCACTAAGAAACACTATCACAATATTTTTGCAAATATTTAATTTATTTTATTTCCTACTATTTCCCTTCTACACTTATCAGCTGTTTTACTTAACAGTCATTTTCAAACCTTTTCCGAAACCGTGAATATCGTAAAAATTTAACCTTCGATCCGGCTGAACTCAATTCAAATCGCTTGAAAAAGAGGATTAACTTATGGCGTTCGATCCAATCCCGTACTCAATCTGAAACGTGTATATCGCAATTTTTTGTCGGATTAAGTTCTATCCGATTGGTTAAATCGGACTCAGTATAAGGATGTACCCTGAGTTATTGCTTCATTTGGACTCTCAAACGATTTTTTTTCATATCTTATGATGTGCGCAGCTAATTTCGACACCAACCAGGTGGCCATTACTATTGCATGACCCATTTTGACACCAGATAAATACAAATTATATTTTTTATCCATTGAGAAAAGCACCTTAACAAACAATGTTACAATTATAAATAAATTTCGCCCTGGAGATAAACTAAGATTTTCTCGCTTTGTAACGTTAGGCTTTTGACAAGCTTCTAACATAGATCTTTATTGTCCTCCTCGATCTACAGACCTTTCTCTAACAGAACGTTCTTATAAGTTTGGGAGAAATTGGGGTAAATTTTAATTCCTTTTTGTCAATTCAGTAACAAATCAATGTATTAATTAGTGCTGCCAAAAATAACGTCTCCAATATATAGAACACAGTGTCCGCCAACTAAAAGTACCCACGATTAATACTAACTTTGCCATTATACACTGCAATAATTTGTGTAAAAGACCGTCTTTAACAAAGAAAAGCTTGAATTCTTATTCAAAAATATTCTGTGAGACGATATAGTATTAGAAATTACTAATACGGTATTCAATGTGCTTAAATATTATCCAGATTTATCTCCATTCATCTTACATAAAAGAAATCCCGGAGGTAATAGGGAACCTTCTTTTTATGCAAAATCCGTACGAGTAACTAAACTTACCGTATTAAATTTTTACAAGCCCTTTATTTCAGTTAAAAAAAAATTTGCTTGATTTTTTTCTTGCTAAAATTTTTCTCTCGACGCAAGGGCAGTAGATGCTATTTTTTTGTTGTTTTGGTGACTATTTCAGTAATTCTAAAGGTGCTAACTTTAATACTTTTTTAACTTATATAAGTTACAT
This sequence comes from Listronotus bonariensis, assembly GCA_014170235.1. Classification (NCBI taxonomy): domain Eukaryota; kingdom Metazoa; phylum Arthropoda; class Insecta; order Coleoptera; family Curculionidae; genus Listronotus; species Listronotus bonariensis. The sequence continues at coordinate 708,047 of JACEGR010000008.1, forward strand.
ATTCTGGGACACCCATTATAATAACATCACCTCACACCGCTGTATAATATGTACACTTTCAAGTTTTCTGGGGATCTACCAGCAGGTAATGTTTTAATTGTCCATATCGTTAAACAATAATATGAATAATTCCATAGTTTTTACCTATTTTTAAAAAATTAAATTAAAATTTCAAATATTAAATAAGGAAGTAACGTCAAAATATTGTTCGTTTAACTGGCATATAAACTGCTGTTTTCTTTTCGAAGATAAACTGTCTAAATGTTTAGGTTTTCATATTACTTATATTCGTTCAAATAAACAATTTTGTTGTAACAGTCATACTGCATGTCTTTAATAAATTATAGCTATTAAAATCGTATGAATCTTTTGATTGCCATTTTTTTTCATTTTCTGAATATGAAAGGCCAAGGCTACTTTTGCAACTATTTTGCACACAATGGTAACGTGCCAGGTAGCTCAATAACTGTTGTTGTACAAAGACAAACACGATTTTTAAAATTTAATAAAATCAACCTGAGCAGTATACTTCTTCCACTAATCTTCTAACTTATGGATTATATCACAGCCTACATAACGTAACTAAAATAAATAAGTACTGCTCTAGACCCTATACAGGGTGTTTCCAAACAAATGCAAAAATTTTAGGTGGTGATTTTCCACCAAAAAATAAGAAATAAACTTCATATTAACATATGTCCTAAACGAATTAGTTTTTGAACTACGTTGTGTTGAATAACATTTTTTGACATACAAGATAAACAATATATTTTACCAGTGTCGTCCATAAGGGGGTTTAAGGTAATATTAAAAAAAAATCAAACGCCACTGCATTTTTCTAAAATTTGATCTCTTGACTTTTTTGTTTGATGTACGGTTTTCGCGTAAATAATTTGGCATGGTCAAATTCCTATCTAATTGAAGAATAAATAACGAAGATTAATTTTTAATGTAGAATTTCATATTAGGAATACAAACTGAACATGCCAAAATATGGTTTTTATTTATTTACGCGAAATAAGTTCTTAACTAACTGGGGATTTAAAAAAGATTTTTATATTAGAAAAATGCAGTTCTTTTCTTATCTTTTTGACATCCCACAAAGGCATATGCCTTAATACCAGAGTACCGTTGGTGTCGGTATATTAGATGTTTAACCCATCGTTCCCCTGTTCCGTCACGTTGTCCAAGCACTGAAACATGCAGTTATGCATTTCACAGCACCTTTTAGACAACGCGGTAGTGCCACCACGGTCGCTATTTTTAAATAACTACTACCTAAATATGTCTCCCTGCTGGGAATCGCACCGGCTTCTGGTGCAAAGGGTGTGTCCCACAAATTTTTAAAAAATTTATGGATGGGTTAAGGTTATTATAAATTTTTTTAATGTTAAAAAACTAGGACGTTTAGGGCATATGTTCATATAAAGTTTTTTTCTTATTTTTTGGTGGAAAATCACCTCCTACAATTCTTTGCATTTGTTTAAAAACACCCTGTATATAGGGGTCACGACTTTCCGCCGTATTGGTGGTGGTTGTTTTGACGTCATCAGGAACAATTTTCGGCCATGTTATTAGATGAGATAAGTGTCAACATCAGTACTGGAGGAATACAGTTTATAGTTTGATTAAAACAATCGTTTACACAACACTGCTCTAATATTATTATTAGGTTGCAACTTCTTTAACTATAAAAACATTTGGGATTACATCTCTCGACTAATATCGCTTTCATAACAATGCAAAACGAAATGAACAAATTCTAGACGTCACTGGATTGATTACCAGCTGTTGAAGTACAGTGACTCTACCCAGTCTTGCCAATTTTTCCCTGTTACATGTGCTGCCTCGCGTCTCCGACCTCGAACCGCTTTACGTCGAAGTTTTGTCGCAACCCTTTCTAGTATATATATCGAAGGCAAATGGTTATTTTAGGCAAATGGCTTCTGCCTAGGCAAATGCCTTCTGCCTGGGCAAATGACTTCATGTAAAGATTTTTTTTAAAGCCATTTGCCTAGGTAAATGCATTTTACGGGGTCCTTGTTAGGTAAATGATATACAACTTATAAGGCGTACACTGTGTTTTGCAGCCTACAGTTAAAAGCAAAAGCACGTTTAATTTAATTGGTTCGAAACGTTATAGACGGCCATGCAAAACTGTTACATTGGGGTGATCATGGTTAGTTTTGGTTAATTAAATCTTTTTATTTTTTAATTTGCTTTATTAAAAAATGTAAAAAGATTTAACTAACCAGAACTAACCGTTTGGTTATGCAAATATTTTTATTTCCATATGCCTAAAAAATGCTTAGGTAAATAGAATAAAATGCTATTTGACTAGGCAAATAGCATTTGAAAATGAAAATACACCATTTGCTCAGGCAGTAGGCATTTGCCTAGGCATAAGCCATTTGCCCAAAATAACAATTTGCCTGCGACATCTATATTATTTAACTTTGGTACTGCTTTTTAAAAATGACAAGTATATTAGTAATTTTAAATTTAAGATATTGACAACATCGTCATTATTGAAGCAACCAAGCACAAAACTACTCGTCATTGTTAAATAAAAAAATGTTTTTATTGTCAGTAACCAACAAATCGCAAAACATTAAAAAAAAGCCAAAAAAAATCAAAATCAACACAATAAATTGAAACGAGTCGGCCATATTGAAAAATATCTTTAGGACGGTGATACCAATAGTTTCAATGACATAAGTTAAAAATAAAAGTTACTAAATATTAGTGCATACATCATCCGCTGTCAAATTTTAAGTGTTTAGGTAGAAAGTAGTAATTCTAGTTATATTACTTAGTTATTTTAGTTAATTTAGTTATTTTATGAGGATTGTCTTTGCATCTCTAAAGTGAGAGTCCGAAGAACTGTCCAAATATGCTTTCACAGCGTCGAAGGAAACTAGATCTGGTGAAAATGGTGGATGCTGTAACGATGTTACTTTATTTTTATTTATTATTTATAATAGCACACGAAGGTTTATTGAAGTCCTAAGTACTAGGTACCGTGGGTTGCGGGTTTTTAGATGTTTAAGGCATTTAAAAAATTATTATTATTATTTTAATTAAATAATTATATTTCGTTAAAAATAAACTACATTATAATTTCTGTTGCGCAGGTACCTGTTTAATGAACCTATGCTATTTTAAATACTAAACAACACAATCTTATCATTATGCTAATAAATATATCCCAATCACAACAAATTAATTAGCAAAATTAAACTGTGAAAATCTAAGCATCAATTTTATGACTTCACCCAGTATTTTGCCGGCTATATATGGCTCTAAACACCATAATACATCTCTTGGGTCATTAACTCATGGTGAAATACACAGCATTTAAACAGGCAGGAGTATCCACTTTACATAAATAATATATTTACCCATTGGCGTGTCACGGGACGCTAAGGCCGTAAAGGTATTAAGAGGATATTTCTTTAAACTATTCAATTCTTTGAAGTTAAATTTGGAAAGTCATGAAATTTTTTCGTCTGTAAGTTATAGTTACCGCACGTAGGAATTTATTTCTTAAGTCTTTTTCTAACCTAAATAAATTAACTTTAAATATGAAACATACCGAGTGACTCGGGATGTTGTTACTCCCTTTTTATGTAATGTTTTTTAAGTTTTACATCATGTTATATGCATAATTGTTTTATTTTTTAAATTATTAAAACATTTAATCTCCTCTTGGTTTAACTGGAAGTACCATAAACTTACTTATTTTAAATAGAAGTTTCCAATGGTATAATACAACATGATATTTATTTTCAAGATGGCGACAAGAAATTACTTTTAAGGAAAACAGAGTACGGCTGATATATCTGCTTTGACAAATTATTTCTGCTGAGGGCTGTGAAAACCAAAAAATTTTACTTTCACATGTAGTAAATATCATTTTTTTTTAAACAAGTCACATTTATTTTGTGACTTACATTTTTAATCTAATTAAAAGTGAATTTTCAAAACATTTAATAAAGAAACAACCCTATTTTATTTTACATTACAATTCTACACTAAAATCTCCCAGCCCACAAAGGCTTATGCCTAAGTACCAGAATACCTTGGATGTAGGGTATTAAATGGTTAACCCAAATTTTCCCCCATCTGTCAATGTTATCTAGGCACAGAAACATGCAATTTTGCATTTTACAGCACCTTTTAGACAGCGTGGTAGTACCACCACGGACGTTATTTTTAAATAACTACACAAAAAAACCTCTTAGTTCAAATCAATTTGCTTTGACTCAAGACACGTTGTGAGTTTTTTATCTTGGGACAATTCACGAAGGCTTAAAGCTTATACTAACGCACCGTGGGTGTCTTAAGCGAGGTAAGAGGGAGTTTGTTGACACGGGACTTAAATACTTGAAGAGTTGGGGGAAGGAAAGACCTCCGCGGGCAGCAGGTTCCAAATTCTAAAAACTTTAAGAATAAAAGAACGAGCAAAGTGGGAAGTTCCTGGTCTGTCCAGTTGGACCGTATAAGGATGCATACGCGTGGCACCACGAGTTTCTCTGCTGGGAACCGTAAGTGGAGGAATTATATTGGACAATTCCTCGGAGTAGAAGCCATGGAGGTACCTATAAAAACGATAAATCCCCCACAGCCCGACGATGGGCAAGAGAGAAAAGCATTTTTGTAAGTAAAGGATTATTAATGAGACGAATAGCTCTTCTTTGAATGGAATCCAGAATGCTGAGGGTTGTGGGGGACGCCATGCCCCAGATATGAGAGCAATATTCCAAGGGAGGTCGGATTTGGGACACATACAAAGTGTACAAATTAAAAGGGGAAAAATACTTCTTGGCTCGAACGAGAAAGCCAAGCTTTTTGAAGCTGCTGTGGTTATGAATACAATGTGTTTGTGCCAGGTAAGGTTACTTTTAAATGTAACGCCAACAAGATTGAAGGTGTCTTTGCTCTGTAAAACTTGGCCGCTTATAAGTAGAGGATGAGTATTCGATGACTCTTTTCGCTACAAGGATTGTGTTTTGGATGCATTAAAATGGACAAGATTTTTGGCGCCCCAATCCAATATTAAATTAAGATTCTGCAAAAGAGATATCTGCATCGCTTTGCGTTTGTTTTTCCAATCAAGTTTAGTGATGGGTTTAGAAACCTGAAAAGTAGAGTGAAAGGTACTATCGTCGGCGAAACTATGAATGAAATTAGTTGTGGACAAGGGAAGATCGTTTATGTGAAAAAGAAACAATATTGGTGGCAAAACTGAGCCCTGAGGCACTCCAGCATTTACTTCGTGAAAGCTTGAAAAATGACCGTCCACAATAATTACTGATATACGTCGATCAAATCGATAACTAGAGAGCCAAGTACATAGTTAAGTTAAAAGACCATAGGAAGGAAGTTTATTAAGAAGTGCGGCATGCCAGACCTGGTCAAAAGCTATGGATATATCAAGAACAACGATCATGGACTCACCAAGAAACTCAAGAGACTTATTCCAGTAGTGTGATACGAAGGAAAGAAGATCTGCTGTAGATCTTTTGTGGCGAAATCTATACTGCATGTTATGCAAAATTTTGTGTTTTTCTAAATACTTAAGGATTTGTGAATTAATTAATTTTTCCATTACTTTACAAAGAACTGAGAGAATTGAAATTGGTCTATAGTTATATGGAAGAGATTTAAATCCTTTTTTAGGAATGGGTTCAACACGTGCAGCTTTTCAGCTCTTCGGAAAGATACCTGTGTCGTAAGAAATTTGAAAGAGCCGAGTTGAGATTGGTACAAGTTCCGGAGCACATTTTTTTAAAACGACTGCTGGTATGCCCTCCAGACCAAACGATTCTTTGGTGTTAAGAGAGAGAAAGGATACGCTTAATCTTTTTCACCTTAAAAATAAAATCGGGCATTTTATGAGAAACTAGGGTAATAGCTGGAATTGGATGATTTACGGAAAGGTCAAGGGTTAAAGGGCAGCAAATTGTTGAAGTGGTTGAAAAGAACTGGTACAAAAATTCCAACTTATGTTTTTCGCAAAGGACCAGAAAGATTTGCTGCCAGATGAGCAAGAAAGAACTTTGTTTTTAATACGATTGTTGAAGGAGTCTTTGGCTATAGAAATTGTTTGAATAAAGTAGTTTCTTGCTTCAATGCTGGCCTTTCGGTTTTTTGGCCTAGGATCCATGTGGAAACTTTTTGTGAGCCTGAACTTTAAAAATTCTAGCTTTATCACAAGATTTGGAAAACCAGGGTTTGTTACTGGATTGTTGGGGGTTCTTAATGGTGTGTGGAATATAGGTTTCAATGCCCAATTGAATTGTTTTAGTTTGTTGCCTGAGTTCGGGGTTAGTGGTAAGAAAGAGATCTAGGGGATTTAAACTATGATTTGGGACTCTAGGAACGTGGGTAGGTTCCATAATAAGGTTGGTAAGAGAGTTAATGACTGCGAAAATTTCGGCTGCTCTGCCTTGGGGGTCAGTTTTTGAAGAGCCCAGCCAATCCCTAATATGGACATTGAAGTAGCCAAGCACGATTGCTTCAGCCGATGGAAACTGAGAAATTATGCTGTCGATCTTTGTTAAAAGAAAGTCAAAGAATTCGACATAGGAACTATTGGATGGGGACCGGTACAAACAGCAGATAAATTTGGTAAAAGACCTGGGGAAGGGTTAAGCCAAAGGATATCGGGCATACCTGATTCAAGATTGGAAACTCGAGCACAAGCCAGATAGTTGCGGACGTAAGCACATACGTCTCCATGTGGGCAAAAAGACGAAATAAGTTCGTAGCCTGGGAACAGAAGGTGGGGAGTTGAAGACTTAGAAATTATTGAGTTTTTGTTAGAAACAGTATGAGTTGTATATAGGGTGTCTCTAAAGGTCTGTTTAAAATGCTACCACAAATTCTTTGGACCAAAATACGACGATCTAACCTAATTTACCTTAGTCGAAAAATTAATCGTTTGCATGATACAGGGAGTCAAAAAAGAGGTTTTTTAGGGTGGGGAAGCCTATTTCTATTTTTAACCCTAAAAAACCTCCCATTACTGAATTTTGTAAACAAATGTTATTTAATAAGTAAAATATTTAAAAATATCTAAAACAAAATAAAAACTTTAACATCCTGTATCTTGCAAACGATTAATTTGTCGACTAAGGTAAATTGGGTTAAATCGTCGTATTTTGGTCCAAGGAATATGTGGTATCATTTTGTACAGACCTTTTAGAGACACCCTGTATAACAAAAAAAATATTCCTCTTATTCGTAAATGATATTCTTAAAAATATACTTTTAGCACAAGCACAAAAATAGATTCAGTCAAGTATACATGATTTTTTAACCTAATGCTGCGTCCAGACTTGCAACAATTATAGCACGCCACATAGCCCCACATAACGCGGACGTAGACGTGGACGGAATTTACGTCGTTGGGCTTGGGGAATGATTCCGCCGTGATTCAGAGCTTAACGGTTTTTGCATCAGAGAAGCGCACAAATAGGTTGGTTTGTTTGGACGGATGTTTGGCGAATTGTTGCAAGCCTGGACGCAGCATAAGAATATTAATGCTTTCTTTGTAGAAATTATTTTATCGACGCGACGCTATTATTTAGACCCAAATTTGATTTAAGGAGAGACTAGCAATATTCCTTTATCTTAGGCAAATATATTTTGGCTTTCCTGTAAGAATCGGTTTTCTTAAATATCTTAATAACTTATTATTCTATATTTGATACAAATTGGGTCTTATTTAAAGAATATGTTGAAAAATGTATAGTAAAAATTACATTATTTAATAAGGAGATAATGTAATTTCTTGGAGCCAAAATTATTGCTTTCCTTTAAAAAAGATTGTTTTTAATCTAAAACATATTTTTAAGAAAATCCATACTCTTCTAATGACCAAAGACTACACTGCGCTAGCGGAATAACGAATTTGACGATTGCCTATTGATATTTAAGCTTATGGTCCAGTGTCCAGTTTTAATATTATTTAAGATTGCACATTTAAATTTTTTTATGGCATTTATTACTAAAAACTCTAAAATATGTATATTATAAAAGTAGAAAAAAAACTTAAACTGCGTGGTATCAAATATTCTGCTTATCCCATCCAGAACAAACTGTTACGCTGCTGCTTAACCACCTTAAAAGGCCATAATATTCCACTCTCTACAAGATTTTCTCCAGATTTTAAATTCGATAAAATAAAGCGGTCTTTGTTCCAGAGATTTTCGATAGCCAAGCGTCGCATTTTAAAAGCGTTGGGTAGCCCAGTTTTGTTAGAGCTAAACCAATTATTAGTTAATGCAAGACTTAATGGTTTTCTAATTAGTCGCCTTTAGCACTAAATAGGGTAACACGGCATTTGCTTTGTTGCTGAAATCCGTTCTGGCATTTACCCGATTGGGTTAAATAGATGGTCGCAGGAAAACCTTAGGATAAGATTTATATCAGAATTTAACAAGTTTGGTTTTAAATCAAAGTTTATGTAATTAACACTTGATATACAATAAGGTCCTCTAAAGTCGGTCGCCCCCTTCTAACTTCTAAAAGTTGGGTATATTTGATAAAATTTGGAACGATAATTTATGACCAAGGTCTGCATTTGTTGATATATCAATGACAGCTCTTCTGTAAAGGTGACAGCTCGTCGCCATATTGCAAAAAAATTAGATGGAAAGGGAGGTCTTGTGGCACATACATAAACAATCATTAAAAGCATATCGGCCAGTAGTGCAATAACAAAACAAGCACTATTAGTCACCCATGTTTACATGTCGGTATTCACGTTAGACTATTTCTTTTCCTCACATTGCCTATGTGTATAATCATTAAGCAGATTCTGTATATTAAAATATATCATTGGAGGATTATTGTTTACAACTTTTGTAAAGAAGTTCTAAAAAATACGGCAATAACAGCAATTATTCGAAAGCGTCTCGAAAAAAAAGGTGAATGGCGGTAGCCATTATATCTTGGTCCTTAGTCATGTGAATTCAAAAAAGTTACTTTCGTTCGTTAAATAATCGTTTTATCCAGGTATCGCCAAAAGATTTTTTAAATTTCAATTTTTCACTTTTTCGGGGCGTTTTAAAATAAAAAACCTGATTTTTAGAAAAAAAATCGGCCTATTTGTTTTTATAGAAATCTATTGACAAATCTTAAAAAGAGCCAGCGTTACCTTAGAAATCATGTAAAAACCATTGAGTAACAGTTTAAAAGAATTGGTGCAGTAGTTCTAAAGTTATAATGGTCACCTACTCTTAAATACGTGAATTGTGTAAAAAGCGCTTTTAACTTCAGAGTCTTAAAAAATTAGAATGAAACCATGATACAAAAATTATTGATACAATTATTAATATCTACAGCGATTCCAAATTGGTTAGTTTTGCGCATGACGTAGCAATGTGACTTTTTTGGCGCAATATTTAAATTTAGGTTCTAAAAAGGCCTGCAATGTTTGTGAATTTTGGTAATTTTTTAATATGAGGACGAGTATGGGGAAATATTTTTTGGAATAATATTACTGTTAATCTAAGAATACAATATTTGATGTTAACTAATTTAGTCACATTACTACGTCAGAGACGGTAAACGTCATGGGCAAAATCCTACCTTTTGTATTTGTTGTATCATGGAATGAAACGTTCATTAGAGTCATGAATGAGGCGTGGTTACTTACACAAGCACGTGTATAATTTAATTGATTTAAAGCGAATTATAAAAAAGAGTTAACTAACCATGACCCCCCTCCCCAATGTGACAGTTTTGCATGACCGTCTGTAGCGCTTTCAACCAATCAAATTACACGTGCTTGTGATTTTTACTGTAGTAGTCTAAAAACACTACCAGTCCCTCTTTTAATTCGGTAAAAACGTTAATTTTTCTCGAAGGTTATCGATTCTGAATGTGCCTCTTTATTATCGAACATATGCCTTTTTGGAGGCAGCTTTGCCGCACGAACAACGTACGGCAGAGAGAAAAATGGGTCTAGTACCTTTCTCTCTCGCAATCCGGACTTGTTTTTTATGGGACCACCGCGACAGTACACTCTTTAAATTAAGAAAAGATTTTTTAAATCGGTCTATAAACGCCGGAATAATCGCATAACATACACACAAAAAAATATACAGGCAAATTGAGAACTTCCTTGTTTTTAAAGTCGGTTAAAAATACCTTTCAAATTATAAGGTTAATTTTTGGTTTACACCAAAAACAATTTATAATTTGTCTAATTGATTAGCGGCAATATGTATGTCGGCACTGTTAAAACATCAAAAGATTTGACCTTAAACCTGTAGAATTAAAATTCCTTATGTATATTCATATTTATAACTGTATAACAATGTTAATTGTGCGGCTAAACATCTTATTAGCGCTCATGTAAAATTCAAAAACATTTTGTGTCAAAGTCAATGATATGCGGTTCGATGAATCAAAATGTGGGTCAAAGTTCGTTATAAACATGCAGGAATTTTACAACAAAGGGTTAATTTTGCAATTGTATTTTTCTTTAACTATAAAGAAAACATGGTTATAATATTATACAGGGTAAGAATAAATTATATTAGCTTGAAGGTGAATTACACATCCTTTACCACTGCAACCTGCTCAAGTTTATTGTGTATCCTCCATCCATATATTAGAGCACGCTATCTAAGCCGATCTTTTAATTAGACCCCACAAGCTTAAAAGTAGCTTCTTAGTTAATCTTGCCGCTTTGGGTTTTCCTCAGCCAGCCTTGAAAACCGCAGACGACAAAGGGCTTCACAATAGCACGGTAAGTGTTCTGCGGTTTCTTTTTTTTCCTTGCAGAACCTGCATAGGTTTTCTTCTGCCAGGCCCATAGTTTCCAGGTGTTTATTTAGTCTGCTGTTCCATCCACTATCCACTATTATTCTCAGCGCTTCCTACTGTAATTCAAAAGGTCTTTTGTAAACTCCGGCGAGTAATTATACCTTTATAATTTTTTTTGTTTGTCGCTGTCCTAGTTTTCTTACACACCAGTCTTGGTATTTTCTTATATACCATGATCTAATAGATGACCTTTCTTGGTATGTCAGAATACCTTAAGAGCTCGGGACCTACCACCTCGTCCAGGGCAACTATTCAGTCCTGCACTAGTTTGAATCTGATCTTGCATGAACTAATCTCCCTGATGGCTGTCTGGCTATCCGAATAAATTACTATGGTTTCAGCCATATAACTCTTTTTGTCTTCCCTAGCAGATTGTTCTATAGCTACAATTTTCGCCCGGAGTTAGATTAGCTTGAAGGTGGATTGTAATCCTCTAACACTGCAGCCTGCTCGGGTTTATTGTGTATCCTGTCCGAGACTCATGTTTATTTTTGTCCCCAGGTATGTCTCCATATATACCTGCTCCAACTCCTTGGTCTGTTTTGGAACTGTCTGTATAGCAGATTAGGTCAGCTTTAACGGAAGGGGTTATTCACGGTTAGTTTACCATTAAAAGATCTTTGGAATAATAGTCCCTTCCTAGCAACTTTCAGAAGACCAACACAGTACTTTCATGCCTTGCTTGATAGTCCAACCGAAGAGAGTTGAACTTTCCAACTCATATTTTTGTATTTATCCCCAGAAGTTCCAGGCTGCAAAACCTTTGACTCGTGTTACTTAAGTGCTTTTTGCTTTAGTGTGGACACTTCTGGTACATTAAAACTTAGTCTTGATTAATTCCTCAGAGCAGAAGTAAGAGTGAGGTCATTAATAAGGTAAAACTTTTAAAAACAAGAATGCTTCGAGTTTAAAAAAATGCACCTTTTCATAGAGATAATAATCTGATTGGGGACATATACAGAAGACAGAGATAAACAAAAGATTTTTTTTGTAACAGCCAACATAACCAAAACAATTTTATAAACATTTCTGATACTAGCAAGGCCACGTTGCCATTTTTTTTTAATTTCAATTACTTTCGGTCTTTATTTTCACTGGCAAAATGAAATCCTTTACATGGTATTAAAACGTGTCGTCCATAAATATCACCTTTTTTGGTTTTTTCCTGCAATTATTACAAAAGTCGAAAACAAACCAATAAATCGCAACAAGTGTAAAACACTGCAAAAAGTGAATCAAAAATGCAGCAGAAGAAATTGCTCTTGGCGATTTATGATTTCCTGCACACCTTTTGAATTTTTATGTGGATGTCATTTTTTTAATTGGACAGTGGCGTGCAAAATGTTTATTTGGCAAAGGTCATTTAATTTTAAATCGACAGAATTTAATAAGAAAAAGAAGCAGACTGTGGATTTAAATAAATATCATAACAGTAGTGGCATCACTGATAAAAATTACTTACATAATATTTGTACAAATGTTAAATAGAAATGTGTTTCTTTATTGTTTGGTAAAATGTTATTATCAAAAAATTAATAACTAATGTAAACAGTTTTATACCCCAAGTATTGTTTAAATAAATACTTTTTACGTTTCCCAAAAGCAACAATAAATGACAAATAGGGTTTTTGCAAAGAAGGTCTCAACTGTTTTGTTGTAGCCATATTATTAGCCTATTTTCTTTTTACCTAATCCCGTTTTGCCTGATGACTTAAACGTTCTTGATTCGCCTGACTATCAGGACCTAATTAGCACTTTACCTGACCAACAAACATATTAATTTAGAACTGGCAATGTTTTTTCTTAAAGTGCATTGCGTTAAGTTTTTTTCTTTCAATAACTAACCAAAACTAAGCAGAATTACAAGAAATTAACTCTCCGCTCTTAGGTGTAGACAGGTAAAGAGAGGATAATAACACCGTATTGTTTATTGCTGTACCAGGTCTTAAGTGTCCACAGGTAAAATCGAGCAAAACGGCACTAGTTATTTCAGTGTTAGGCAAAACGCAACAGAAACTGTAAAAATTAAAACCTCAAGCTGTTGGTGACGTCATCAGTAAAGTTTTCTCTGATGTTCAGTATCATCAAATTTATGACAACCCAATTTTTTTATTCAGTAGGTAACTTTTTAACTTGTAAATGGATTAATAACTTATTAAACTAATTTTAGAATTGAATTTTTGTGCCTTCCTTTTTAAAAATTTTCAGTTTTTTGATAATCTAATAAGAAAATTGACTGCTTATTTTTTTTTAAGACCTTAAATAGAAAGGTTTATGTTAGAAGCTTGCAATGTAAGAATTATATTTTTACGAGATATAATCTTTCTATTTAAAAATTTTGAATGTTCATAAAGTTTTAATAGAACATTTTTGCAAAAAATACTGCTTCTATCCCATAGGCAATGTTTTTCCGTTTTCTGCGACTTCAAATTATTGTGTAAAGATAATTTTTATTGAAAATTGATACATTAAAAAAAAATCTCATTTTGTTTAACGTTTTGCTGAAATTACCACATAATTTCACAATTAACCTTTATTATGTATAATTTAAAATAAACAATAACTTAATAATGATACAACCATAGATAAATCATCATTTAATTTTCCATTGGCCAAAATATAGAGGCTTTGAAACTTAGTTATGTGTCCCTTAAATCAAATTATATGTTAAATAACAATATGTAGATGATTGGTACGTATTTACGCGACTAATTTCTTTTTTTTTTATTTAAATAAAAGTATAATTGTAAAAGTTTTAGGATGTAAAAAAGGAATAAAATAATGTTTAAGATAACTGGTAGTACTTTTTAGAAATACATTAAAGTTTCATGTAAGTCTTGCTGTTAAAAACAACAGGATAGAACTTATCTCATCATTTAAACAAAATTATGGACGTTATCAAAATGTATTATCATTTATTGGGCGGCATGAGCTACATTTTAATAAAAATAGTTTTGGATTTCAAAAAGATCTACTCACCACAAAAGATCTGGTTTGTAAAAGAATTAAATCTTTTTTTTACCAAGATAACTCACTTTCTCACACTCTTAAAAACATTGCCAATATCAGAGAATTAAAAAACGAACTGTGGCAACATCCACCCTACTCGCCAGATTTAGCTTCCTCTGATTTCTGGCCATTCTTACAAACATCTTAATAATATTTATATCAGATATAAATATAAGAGTGTTTCGGAACTATGGGACCAAACTTCTAGGGATTATTCAGGGCAACAGAAGAAAAAATTTGAGTATAGGTACCCATGTCCGGAAAAGTATCACTACGGCACTACGGCCCTAAGACGCGTTAAAACTTAGAAAGACGATGAATTGCCTAAATAGAATTTAGTGCATTTGATGTTTGCCTTTTCTCTATGATATCATCACAACAAAATTAATAAATAAGAAAAAAATTATTAAATTAAAAAGCTATTAATAAAATTAAAAATAAAATAATACCATTTTTAAATATTAACATTTATATTGACATTTTGAACAATTGTTGTGATAATATCATGTACAAAAAGATAAAAAATAAATGCATTAAATCCCATTTAGGCAATTTCTCTTTCTTCATGTACAAAAGATAAAAAATAAATGCATTAAATCCTATTTAGGCAATTTCTCTTTCTAAGTTTTACCTCGTCTTAGGGCTGTAGGGCTGTAGTGACACTTTTCCGGACATGGGTCCCTATACTTAAATGTTTTCTACTGTTGCACTAAATAACCTCTCAGAAGTTTGATCCCATAGTTCTGAAACACCCTGTATATGGTATCATCAAAAATTAAGGAAAAAAGAGGTTTTAAAGGTCGATGTAAAAGTAATGTACTTTTAATATAAAGTTTTTTATTTGTATTTATATACTTATTTTACAAAGTAAAACAGAAAAACGATAGAAATTCGATCGCATCAAGTCTTTTGTAATTGTTCGTTTCCAACTGCCTTGACTCATATTTTTTTAACCTCGAGATTGTTTTTCAAATAGAATTAGAGGATTCTGCGTTTCAATCATTGCATTCTCGTTTTTAATAGTAATTCGAATCAACACCGTTACAAAAGAATAAAACTGTATAGCAGATGTTGCTTTGTTTTGTAAAACATTATTTAGTTTAAGGTTTGGGCTAATAATTTCATTTTTTTTGTTACTGGTATTTCTTTTTAAATATTAGTTTAATATTTATACAGTGTGTCCCAGGATAGTTGTTACAAAAGGAAAAATGGACCAAACATTTTTAAATGTTTTTTGGGAAAACTGGATGAACTTTAAAGCTTCTGTAGTATGTTTTGTTAACAGCAAATAATAACAGTTACGCCAAAATTATATCATGACCTTTTCCTAACATATTATTTTCTTTTTCTTGACTATCTTGATAGCTTAATTATTAAAAGAGATATGGCCGTTTAAATTAAATCATTTTTTATTGAAGCTTATGGATAAAATCGAGCATATGCGATAAGTTTTGCGGTTTGTGTTTATGTAAAAAAGTCATGTTAAAACAAAAATAACCCAAGTTTCGCCAAATGAGTTTCTTTATCCAATAGCTTTTGAAATCAGATTAATAATAACAATATTGACTTAATACCTTCCTATAAAAATTCTTAAGAAAATGGAACAATTGCATTGCAAGCTTTTAGCAAAATTGCATGTTAAGGTTGCCGAGTTAGAAAAAATATGTTTTTTTTAAGTTTCGTCTGTCTGTCAGTCTGTCGTGGTTATGTATCTGTTGTATTACTTATAAAGAGTATAAACGTATTATTATTTTTGATAGCTTTAACAAACGACAATGATAGTGGTAAAGGGTAATATTTTTGTGTAATACTTAAAAAATATTTCTTTCATTTTTACAATTAAATAATAATTCTTATTAAAAATGATCTAACGGTAAAAAGGCGTAGAATTGCTTCCAAGACCTGTATGAAGATGTTGTTTTTTTTAATAGGTTTCGAGTTTAAACGTTAAACACTAACATACTGATATCAATCGACAAACCGACGGACGTGGAAAACAATAATAATCCAAGGAGTTTTTGAAGAATATTTTAGAATATTTTTAATGAGAACACAACATAGATTTAAATTTAGAATAATAAAATTCCAATTAATTAAACATTAACTACAAACTACTATACACGAATAAAAAATACCTTCAATAAGTGAGTGCTAAAAAAATTCTTACTCACATTACAAGTTAATTTTAGCCTATAAATTAAGAGTGTAAACTATAAAAATAAATAAAATACAATAATGAGAGCCGATATTACAAAATATATTTTATTACTTTTATCATATCAAATTTTATTTTTGTATCAAAATAGAAAAAACTTTATTTTCTAAATATTTTGCTTAAATATTTAAACGACTATTGAAAATAATGTGGGGTATTTTTTTAAGTAAATAAACCGAAACCGATATTTGAGTAAACTGCCACAAGGAAAGCAATTTCCATTCGATCCCGAGGGAACCATTCAGAATACTTGTGGAACCCAATTTAAAACGTTTCACAGGAATTTAATATTCATTGAACCCGAGAAAATCTCTGTAACTGCTAATAGAAATCTGGCTGAATCTCACACCAAAAGTTTCAGAGGCAGCGCGAAAACAAAACAAAAACAATGAATGTCATTAAACTTTCATTCCCTTACCTTAAGTATAATAAAATCCATGTATAGGTAAGCGTGAACGCAGTGGAAGTTCGCCTAAATAAAAATAAAACCACTAAAGGAATTTTTTAAATTTCGCAAAAGTTTGTTAAAGTGAGCTTTACACTGAAGTTCTCGCGGCGACACGCGAAATCGAGTTGACGTTCGAGCAGCCGGCAGATACCACTCTTCGACGGCCACAGCAAGACTGAATACTCTTTATGCCTGTAACTGACAAGGCAGAGCGAAGTTAGCTTTTCGTAGGACGCATTCGTATAGTATGTGCCTGTGCATTACAAGAACTATCATTATTGCAGTAGGAACTTATGTCACGTCACTTTCAAACTTTATGAATGTGTATCGGAGACGGGAAAGTCTTTTTACAAGATGCAGCTTCTGCAGATACCAGTCGATTTTTAATGAGGGGCGTCCAGTAACGTCTGCGATTCTTTTTGAACTTTTTTTCTGTTTTAAAACTTTCTGAATAAATCGTTTATTTAGATAAAATTAAAAATTTCACATTATACTATAACTGAAAAAAGCTCATGCTTAAAATTACTTCCGGGTTAACCGGAAGTGTACAGGGTAGTCCCAACTCTAATTATACACGAAATAACTTCGCCAAACAAAAAATAACTTAAAATAAAAAATGTTTATTTGGATACGCTCTTTTTATTGACAGTACTAGTTAACAGGGCCGCTAAGAGCCGTGCCGGGCCCCGATACAAGTAAAATTTACGGGCCCCCTTTATTAACAAAAAAATACAAAAGGAAAGGTAATTTTTACATATTACTATATTATCCTTGACTCTGACAGTGACATAATTATTTAAAAATAATTAAAATAAAAAAAAAACGATCTTTCTTCACTTCTAATCGGTAACTGTAGATATTTCAAAAACCAGCAATAATAACAGCGTGTTATTCATTTTTGATGTAGACTTTAATACAGAGTTAGAATTTGTTAAAATATACAAGGTGTTTCATTTAAAGAAACCTACTTAACAAAAACAATTCTGTTTTTTAAGACTCTTTGTATATTAACTGGTACGGTCAATAAAAAGTGTATTCGAAATATTTTCTATTTTCAATATATTTTTCTATCTTATATAGAGGCGAAGTTATTCCGAGAATAAATAAAGTTGGGACACTCTGTATATCATCAAGTTTTTTTATTTTATTTTAAATATCAGTGCCCATATCATTTTATAGGTTAATTGTTTATACAATTATTTTTTTCAATAGTTTATAATAACGTGATATTTATTTTCAAAATGGCGGCTAGAGGTTGCCTTTACAGAAAATTAGGTACTGCCATTTTTTCTGTATTTAAAAATATTTTTTCTAGGAAGGCTGTGTAAACTAAAAATATATATATGTTACTTCCACAATCACTGGCTATTTTTTACTATGACTTATACAGGTTCAGATAAGTAAAAAGGTATACCGGATCAGATAAAAAAAAAACACATAGGCAATGTAAGGAAAAGAAACAGTCGAACGTAAATACCGACATGTAAACATTTCGTATTGGATGATTCATTCCACATCCTTTGTTGTTGCTTTACTGGCCGATATACCTTTAGCTATTGCTTATACAGTATAGGCTAGTAAATCAAAACAAAGCGGGACCGATGCACAGTGCGTTGAGAGATAGGGATTTCGGGAAAAAAATCGTATCAGTCTTAGTTGGTACAGTAAAATAGTTCTGGTATTTATAATTGACTAGGGTACAATGCTTTGCTAATACAGAAAGCAATACTATAATTTTATTATAAATTTAACACACTTTTACACATATTATACACTTTAGTTGTTATGAAAATACTTATTTTGGCATTACTTGGTTGGTATTACACACGCGTTGGACCGTCTATTTTCCACCCATTGCTGTAACCATTTTCACTTAGCTGATGCTGTATTTCGTATTTAATTGAAATTTTAATGTAATTGACAAGAGAAAATTAAAAAATATTTAATTTAATAAAAATAAAGTAGTGCCATAGGTTTTAATTTTTTAAATTTTTTTAAAGTAAGGCATGAAGAGTAATTTTAGAATGATCATAGCACTCGAAATGAAAAATTAAAATTTAAATTTAAATTAAAAATTGACCAAAATATGTTTTTAAAATGGTGTATTCCAACGTAAAATGGTCTGTAAAATCGAAAAAACAAAAAATGTGGGTGTCCCATTTAAAATTAAAATAATCAGTTATTTCCGGTAAAACCGCAAGTTGTAGGAGATTAGAAATGACTTAGAAGTTACTTTTCGTTACTTTAAAATTTTACCTAATTTCGTTGGTATCAATAAAAAATAAAAAAATGCAGCCAAAAGATCATCTCCTGATCACCCGGTATACTAAATGCTATTGCCCTAACGGGAAATACTTTGGTAAAGAACATTTCTATTTAAGAATTTTCAAATAAAGGTAATTTTTGGATAGTCATACCCTTAGAAAAGATCTAAAATTCAAAACAACTTATCTATGTGGATTTTTTACTTTGCTAGATTCCATTGACAAACCAAAAATTTTGCTAAATTATCGATATCTTTCAAAAAACTGTAGTTTCCAGAATTTGTAATTTAACGATAAAATTTGATCAAATTCTTAAAAAAAAACATACAGATAGACAATTGGTATCAAACTTGAATGTTTTCTGAGCTAAACAAAAAAATCATAATTCTGTTACAAATTAAACATTTTTTTAATTAAATGGTTTCTCTTAAGACCAATAACATCTAGAATTTACCATTGGCAATATCACGAAATGTAGTAACTAAAAAAAAATAATATATGAAAATTGACAAGAGCCAATATTACTGCTTAAAAAAGTTGCTACTTAATATTACGAATAGGCAGAAGTTAGAATTTGATACCTTGATAGTTATAGAAATATAATAATTGATTTATTTCATTTTATTGACAAAAAAGTCGCGCCAAAAATACATAAAAAGTACTCTTTTGAAACTGAAAAACATGAGATACGCAACTTAATGATATTGACGACGATATTTGGTGTAGGTCTCAGTTATTAGCAGGGCCGGATTGTCACTTTTGAGGTTCATTGGCAATTTACCTGTCGGGGCCCCTTTTTGTTGAAGAAAAAAGTTAAGAAAAAAAATTGAGGAGCAAAAAAAAAAATATCATCACCTTTCCACGGGGCCTCTTTCCCATTTAAAAACAAAAACCTGTAATCTTTTAGGGCCCGTCTGCACTGCCAAACTTTTAAAAATAAGGCATCACCTTCTACATTTGACCCAACTACTTCCAAGTTTTCTTTTGCGAGGCCCCTATTTTATACGGGGCTTCTAGACAGTTGCCTACTCTGCCTAATGGATAATACGGCACTGGTTATCAGATAAAATAATTTAAAAATCCGGTGCACCTGCGTAAAAATAAGTAACCCTGTATTTACTTACATCTAAAATAAATGTCGCATCGTAGATATACAATATTTAAAAGCTGTTTACATTTTTACATAAAAATGCTTCCTGCAGATAAATAAATTGCATACGTACGTAATTGGGGTCATTTAAACATGCAGATAATGCTGCAAAATATTATATGTAATCCAATAATGGTCTAAGATTAGTTCTTAGTACTTTTTCTACAAGTATCCAGCTGGCGCATCAAAAGAACCGTCGATAAATTGTGATTTATTGCATATTTGTTGATATAAAATAAAGACAATTTCTGCATATATGCAAATAAAGAAGTTAGTAATTTTTAAGATGCATTGTTATTTTGTTTGTGTGGCTCAATATATAAAAGCAAAAATATAACATACATGAAACATGCCATAGGTGCTAAACTTAAAAAAACCATTTAATTTGTCTAATTTGTTGTCTGTTAAGA
Organism: Listronotus bonariensis; assembly: GCA_014170235.1. Taxonomy (NCBI): domain Eukaryota; kingdom Metazoa; phylum Arthropoda; class Insecta; order Coleoptera; family Curculionidae; genus Listronotus; species Listronotus bonariensis. The sequence continues at coordinate 728,385 of JACEGR010000008.1, forward strand.
TAGGAAAAACTTTTTCTTTAAGGTGGGAGATACCTGTAAAATGTCAAAATTTTGTGTTTTTATAATAAGTTATTATAATTCTTTAAGAACACGTCCCTAAAATTTTAGAACATAATATTCAGTATTTCCTATATTACAAAGTCGGCAAGTCACTATAATCAATGAATTCTTATGTACCTATTCAAACTTTAAACACGTTTTTCTCAAAACTTTATTTTGAAATTGGCGGGAACGATAACTAAAAAATTATTAACCAATTTTCCTGAAGTTTTGCACACATATTTTTAACAACAGTACTTTCTATGTGAACCTCCAAAATCCCGAATTTCTTTTTGATTTTTTTTTTTAAGCAAAAATGATGGAAAAATTAAGCTAAAAAGTAATTTTATTTTTATCAACATTGCCTTTCTTGGATTTATTTATTTTTTTACCTTTTTTAGGTTCACCGATAAATTATGACATAAATAAACACAAAAAAATTAGTTTTTGATTTTTAAATCACTAGAACTGATTTTAGAGTGCCCGCCGATTAAGAAGTCTCTCTTCGACCTTCTTCAAAAAATGTAGCGTACAGCCGCCATTTTTAATAATTAAAATGAAAAATATATATTCTATGATTTTAATATCTGAGTAAACTACATGCAAATTTTTAAAAATACAAAATTATTTTTTCATTAAAAAAAAAATAATGAAAATCAATAAAAATTGAGCATTTACAGGTTTCTTCCCCCTTATTTCATTATTTGAAATGGTAATATAATATATTAATTGTCACCTAACCCAATGGTGCTCTAATTATTTTTGTATCCTGTATAATAAAGAATTAAAATAAGTATATATACACACAAATACAGGGTGCCGAATGTTTGTTTTTTTTTCGATAATTTTTAATAAGCTTTGAATATATTAATAAAACTCGGTATCTGGGGGTTTTGACATAAGCTATTCAGATCTTTTATTAATATTTATGTGTAAACTAAAGGTGGCAGGCTACAAACACTATTTAAATTTTGCCAAAACGTCCTGTTTTTAATGCTACTCTGTATGTACCATCTTAAGTAAACCAGTAAAGTCCCCTATGCTTTCTACACAAAAAGGTATACTTTGTAAGAATGGCTGCGATTCAGGGCCGGCTCAAGAAGAAGTGCCGCCTGGGGCGGCTACAATTTTGCCGCCCCTACAAGAAAATTATATTTGAGGTTCAAAATTTTTAAGAAGCAAAAATAAATAAAAAAAAGTCCTCACCTTTTATTGCCATTCTTTTATTTCTAAAATTACTTATTTAGCCCATTGATATTCTTTCGTCTATATTTTTGAAGACCATAAAAACCATGCCGCCCCTGTAATAATGCCGCCTGAGGCGGTCGCCTTACCGGCTCACCCCTCGGGTCGGCCCTGCTCCGATTAACCATCTATATGATAACCATATATATGATATTTGCATGCACCTCTTTATTTGTATTACGCTTGTGGCTTTTTTGTAACTGGTTTTTAGTTTAGTTATGGCTAGTACGCCGTTTTAAAAGGCATTTTTTGGTTAAACTAAACTACTTAAGTGAAAATATCTTAAAAACGGTTGCTCGGGGCCAATCTTAGAAGGTATATTTTTGTGGAGAAAGCATAGAGGCATTTACTGGTTAACTTAGATGAAATATACAGAGCAGCACAAAAAAATCGGAAAATTTTAGAGAAATTTAAATAGTGTTTTTAACCACCGCTAGTACACATAAAAATTAATATCGGATCTCAACAGCTTCTGTCACAAAACCCGTAGATTCCGGGTTTAAATTTAAAAAATTATTGATAAAAATATTTTTACTTTGACACCCTGTACCTTTCTTATTACGAATTATTGAATATATGGTATGTTTGGTTTAATCTTAATATTTTGTCATAAAGTATCTGTAGTTTTCCTGTGTACCATTAACTAGCGGACACCCTGTAGAAACAAATGAGCTTCAGCTACTTTCTTATTATGAGCTATTTAATGCATGTTGTTTTTGTAATATTGTATATTATTCATAATAAGGACTCCTCTACTAAAAAGCATATTTTTGCAACGTACAAGAAGGTTTTCTAATTATTCAGTTTTAAGTGCCTGTGCTTTAAGTAAAAGTGTTCTAGTAAGCTTTGATACAGTCAAAGTACAAAGCCACTTTTGTGCTTTTAACCTTTAGTTTTGCATTGTAAAGACATTGCTAAAAGGGATTCTTTTGTAATTGCCCCTGTGCAGTGCCTTTAAACTACCACTGAGCATAAATTACCCAAAGTTGAGCTCAAAAATGAAGATTTGAATGACAGATGACATACAGGGTGAATCCGAAGGCTGACAAAGCTCATTTACTCGTTATCCATATTTTTTTCTGTAGGTAAATAGCTAGGCATAAACTTTAATTTTTAAAAATATTTTGATGTATTCAGGGTTGCTCACACAAGCGTGACGGTATGAAGTTATGTTTTTTAAGGAACCACCCTGTATTAAATATATTAATTAAATTTCTTTTTACATTTAAACACTTGTTTGTTATGGGTTATAAAGAGTTGAATCTTCAAATTTAGGAAATATTGTGGTTTCTTTTAGAAAAATAGAAAATTCAGGACATTTTTCATTCCGCTACAATTTTTTCCAATTTCGAATGGGATTGAAGTTGTCTGGGCAAGCAATTACGATTATATTTCTACATTTTGTTAACCGACTTCAAAAAAGGAAAAAGTAAGTTTTTTTATGTATGTACACCAATTACTCCGTTAATTGTGGACCGATTTTTTAAATTCTTTTTTTTTTTTTTTTTTGAAAGAGTGCACTTTTGCGGTGATTCTATAAGAAAACTTAGTCAGGATCGCGAAAGACAAAGGTACTAGATTTATTTTTTAGGTAAAGCTGCCTCTAGTAGATATCAACCTATGATGGATGTTTGAACAATCAAGGTACATGTCATGTACATGTAATGTCAAAATACTTTTATTTGACATGTCGTTTCTATTTAGCAAATAGTTCATATTTTTATTATTTTATTGTGTTATAATTCTGTGTGTTTAATTTTTGTTTTTTTGTGGGTTAGGTATTTCCATTTATACCCAACTTATACCTATTAGTTATTAGGGGTAGTATTGCCATTTTGTGCGAAGACTTTACGTAAGAGAAAAAGGTATACGTACTGTTTTTAGTGGATAGTCACCGATTAAATGGTAATAGTGAAAATTAAAAAGAGTAAAATAAATTTAAAAAAAAAAATTAAACCAACTGCAAGAATAAATTAAACTCACTAAAAATAAAAAAAATATTGAATAAAAAAATAAAGTCGAGTAATAACATATTATGGTATTAAGATATGAAAATATTTTGGGTATTTAGTTATTAATATTTAGTTGTTTAGCGGAATGGTTTTACTCGACTTCATTTTTCTAAAAATGTATTTATCTTTTGAAGTCGGTTTATTTTTTCTTCAAGTATTTGATAATAAAATGTATTTTAATTATAAAGGATGTCAAGGAAACAGTGGTAAACTTAAAAAAACTGCAACCTCCAAAACATTCTTTTTACCCTGTATTTTATTTGATCATATATGTATAAGGTGTTTGACCCCTTTTTTAAGTTAAGATTTTGGTAGTGACTCTCACCCCTGTTAGAGGGTTGCAGTTCAGGGGGTAAAAGTAGCAAAAAAATGTTTTCCTTCAAAATCAAAAATTTAAGTGCCCAAGCATTTTTTTTATATGACCTGGAGTGCTCAAAATTAGATCTGTTTTATTTTTAAATTGCCACCCTGTATATTTAAAGCAAGCCTGAGAAAGTTGTATTGAGACCACTGTTTTTTTATTAGTTCACTTGCCTTTTTTTTAGAAAAACCAAATGTTTATTTCGTTAATAAAATTTTCTTGACAGGATGGTGAATACGCGCTACAGTTAACTTCCATGCAACTTGAATAATCTATCATTAATTTAATGCCCTCTAAAAAGATATTCGCTCTAATCTGCGCTTTCTTTTCAAACAAATCCAAAAGCTATATTTTCATTCGCCGAAATAAATCGAAATTGCAAAAAATGTCGGAAACAATACGTCTAAACAGTTTAATTTAAAATGGCCAGACCTGCTTTGTATTTTAATAAAGCAGTTATCTAACTCTCACTAAAACTCGTTTCTAAATAACTTCTGTTAGTCAACCAGGAATATGCTGGCGACTCATTAATAATACTGTCGGATATTTCTGATAGCAACTCCACGATTAATGAACAAAGTTAAAAATAAAAATTGCAAAAATTTACTTGCTCCAGATCTGGGGTGTATATTATCGTCATTAGACATTCCTTACTGTCAGTACAAGGAAAGGAAAGATATTAGCCCCATGTAATTGTTTGTTTTTTGTTAGGTTTATTTAGTAACACCTTGGTTAATGACAGCAGCTGTTTGTGTTGCGAGTGGGTAAATGGAAAACAATTTTAATAAATTATATAAATAAAAATATATGGTAAACGGTTTTATTGCAATACTGTACCAAGAGCTAGAAAACAATTCGGTTTGTCCTAGCTACCAGATCGCATCAAACTTCTCATCAATTTGGGGTATTGATCAGACAAATAATACGAGCGTTGGGTTTAAAAAATTCTATTATAATATTGACTCTGCATACGCTACGCCCATCGATTTTAATATTTGTCTGATCAATGCCCGAGATTAAAGAAAAGATTTGTGCGATCTGGTAGCTAGGACTTACCGAATAATTTTTTAGCTTTTAGTACAATAAAACCGTTTAACATATTTTTTTTCATAAAATTTATTTTCAAGTTTTTTGGTTGGATACTTTACATTTCATTGACTGCATTTAATGCCTCACTATTAGATGGTTTATTTTCTGACAATTTTTTTAAATCTATATCTATACAAAATCCTTCCAAAGACTTTACTCGAAACAGAGCTATTTAAGCTTGTCCTTCCTCAAACAATTTTGATCCTACACAACTATTTTAATTTTTTCAGAATGAGCTTTATTCTACTAACCAAGCCCTTTAATTAGATACCCTATTGAGGTGGTTGTGGCAAATATGCAATCCGCCATTTTGTGGCGGCGCTATCTGGGATTTTACCTTTTTTATGGTAAGCATTTATTCTACCAATCAAGCCCTTTTATTTGATACCCATATGAAGGTACTTGTGGAATAAATATGTAATTCGCCATTTTGTAGAGGCAGACTTTTTGAATTTTAATTTTTTCATAGTGAGATCTATTTTACCAATCAAGCCCCTTTATTTGATACCCATATTGAGGTTGAAGTAATATATAATTCGCCATTCATAACGAATGTATAATACATTCACACATATCAAGATTAGAGCGTGTACCAAATATCAGGTTGATCTGTCGTCAGAATGAGGGTAAAATTGCAATTACTAAATTTGACCCAAACAAGCAAACAAATAAATAAATATAAATAGAACTGGGCAAGCTAAATAAAACCGTTCAAAAACCTTTTTTAAGCTTTATACTAGAAGACTTAATACATTTTGTGGTTCGATGATAAAAAGAACGATTTTATGGTTCGACGTCAGAGCAAGCTAAATCTGGCGAATAGAGAGGGCATTGCTACAATTTGTACATTCATTTAGTTACTAGATTAAACGCGTTTTAATTAAGTTATATATACTTAAAAAAATGAATAGAACGCAATAAAAAAAACGAAATAAGTCAGCAGTTACGACAAATACCTTTAGCAACGGTATTTATTATCATTTGTGTTACATCAAGTAGGTCTTTCACCAATGAAACATTCAACACGCAACATGCAACATGCCGCGTAAGATAACTACTGCGCATAAACATTTACCACATAAGTCTTTTAAAACATTACCTAGCTCCCGGACTGCTCGAATAATGCATGTGTTACGCGACATCAGCTGCATGCGATTGTCATGTCTTACCGCAGTATTTATGGCTTGTTGGAAAAAAGTTATTATTTTTATATTTTTAATGGCAGAAAATCCCAGGTTTACGAACTTGTAAGAATTTTAATGCCATCACCAAGATCCTCTTTCAAAGACGAAATTTCTGCGACTATTTTAAAATGTAATACACACACAACTCATACATAAGTTTGCAAATACTCCATTTTTAAAGTAAGAATACTAATATAACTTGTTAAAAATAAACCAAGCAAGAAAAATAAAAATGTTGTATTCATAAGTCAAAACAGCTTCTAGAAAAATGAAATAAATTATTTAAAGACCTAGAAAACGCAGTCTCAGGTTTTATTACCAATAAAAAAGAAGTTAAAAGTTTTCCTTACATTTCCGCTAAAAAATTAAAATTGAGTTAACTTTTCTGCATATATACCACTGAATTTACCTTTCATTTCACTGTTCTTTTCTTAAATTAATTTCTTTTCTCTACTTCGGGCAACAATTGTTATTTTAAGTTATTAATATTGAAGATCAGATCAGTTTGTTTTAATTGTTAAAAGTAATAGAAGAGAAGGTCCGAGGCCCCTTTTGTGTTTTTAAAACATCTTCCTATTTTTCGCTACTAGTATAAATATTTATTAACAAATGATTAGGTCATACAGAATCAGCTAAATGAACCCGTTTATAGGCAATGTGTAGAAAAGAGACGGTCTAACGCGAATGTCGGCATGTAAATATTTTGGATTGGATAACAAATCGTGCTACCTTTAGTGTTGCTTTAATGGCCGATATACCTTTAAATATTGCATATACAATATATCAGGGCTTCCCAAACTGTGCGTCGCGACGCCCTGGAGAGTCGCAGTGTCCGTCCAAGGGCATCGCGTGTTGTTAGGACAAAAAAAATAAGATTAGGGGGCCTTTTTCTTGCTCTTTAACTTTTTTGTTGGAGGTGTTTAGAGGTTTTAAAATAGTGACATACATTTTTACCTAACCCTAAACCCAATCTTTTGCGCTTTTACTCTTTTAAGGAGATCTGTGGTGGTTTTAAATAATTGTTATCCTAATAGTAATGGTATTTCAAGACGGAAAGTAACCTCAGGACCTTTTTTTTGCTCCTTAATTTTTTGTTAAAATAAAAAGTTTTCTGATTGATTGAGTTGGGGTAAGGGCGTCGTGAGAAAATTGTAAGTGTCCAAGAGCGTCACACAAATAAGTTTGGGAACCCCTGCAGTATATTACAAATTTGCAATTTTAAAAAGGAAACAAAAGCCATATTTAAAGCGACCATACGTCACGTTTTCAACGGGACAGTACCGTTTTTAAATGTATTGTCCCGGTGTCCCCAAAAAAGTCCCGTTTTATAACATTATTACAAATGTAGGTTGTTGGTATATTCTCGCGAAAAATGCCGAAAATCGTTGATTTCGTGGCCGGCACCTACGAATCTTTGCTTATTTTTAGTTCGGTTCCGGTCGGTTCTCTGCACAGTTTAGAAGATAGCGCGACTGGGCGTTACTCTACAAAAAAGTTTGGGAGCCCCTGGCCTAACTAAAATTTTTTTATACATATGTATGTAGGAATCATTATTAAGTGCGATTTTGTAAACAAGTATAAGGTGACAGCAACTTTTTGGGATGCCAAGGAGTAAATGGGTTTTTTGTTAAACTTACAAAGAAAATATCCTTTTATAAAACAACGGCATAACATTCCTTCAGATGTACGTTGTGAAGAGTGCCGAACATTTCTTTTAAAGCAAATTTGTTTTTAGAAAAATACAGAAAACCTAAAATTGCTGGTTAAGATAAAGTTTGTATCTTATTAAAATAATTCTTTTTTATTTCTATTATTTACAGTTACAGTAACCACTTATTAATTTTTACTTATCGTGTTAAAATATGGCAAAAACCTAAACAATATTTTCTTGCCCTGTCCCGTTTTGTGTCCAACAAATTCTGGTCACTTAAGCCATATTTATACTCGTAATGAGAATGTTTAAAATATGGGCCAACTTATTAAAATGCAAAAATGGACTGTAAAGAATTTTCGTAATTAAAAGGTAACAAAAGATTTTTTTTAACAAAAGAAAATAATTTGCAATAATCGCAAATATATCATCGGAAAACAGCCTAGGTATATATTTTGGGATATTTAAGGACATTTTTCCTACAAAAAAACTTTAAATGGTTTTAATATGCCGATATTTTAATTCAATTTGTGGCCCATATTTCAAACATAACCAACAAAAGTTAAAACATGTATACAGCATTATGTCATAAGGAAAAAATAAATAAATTTATTGTCATATAGAAGGGGAAATCAATGTGCAGGAGCCTTACCTAAAGAGGCTTTAAAGTGATGCGTAGTTACGGCATAAACTGACAATTATTTTTTACTCGAAAAAATGTATGGCGTAAACTTTTATTTAACAAAAATTTTGCTTCTCTACGCCCTCTGATTTTTAGATAGAAAACAAAAAAAATAGTTGTGTGGGTCCTGAGTAATTGTAGGTTTTTATAAGACGATGGCCCTACGTATTGTGCGAGATTTTTATGGGCCTCTAATCCACATATGGCCTAAATTCGGACCTTCTCCTCTACTTTCTAAAGGTAACTGGATGTGAACCTGGGAACTTTGATAATCCTGTTAACGTAACAACAACGTAACCTCGTCCAGTTTAATGCCTTAAAAAAACATCATCATGTTGGGTGTTGTAAAAATATAGATATTTTAATTATTTGGAATTAAAAAATATTATGGAAAAATAACTAAATTATGTGTATTTTTTTATTTTTAAAAAATCTCTTTTCCAAAAAGGGGTGAAAGTATAAACGAAACCCCTATAAAGAATAGAGCCTACACTTAAAAATGTTCTCCCTCTCGTACTATGTATTATTAATAATTCCCATTTTAGGCTTAAACTAATTTCCTTACTTAGCATATTTTATTAACTTTCTAAAAGAGCTTGAAACTAATAAATTAATTACCGTTATGCCATACCTTAAATTACTAAACTTTGAAATCTAATTAACACTCTCAAGTTGCCAAACCCGTGAAATCAAAATAAAATTACTTGATATCAGCTTTTAAAGAGTTTATTTCTAGAAAACTCTTATCACCATGATAATATACTACTACACTTAAACTTCCACAACACTTTAATAGCAAAGTTATAATTCAATTAGATTATTATTTAAATATTATAAGTATTTTTCCAACTGACTCTCATGAACTAAACTACATACGCAGAGACAATTGACAAAAAAAGAATTTGAAAAAAAACTCATATATGTCCAGCTCTTTGGCGATCCCTGTACTTACTATTGATATTTTTTAAGCAAATTTTAAAAATACAATATTATTAATTTGGGTATTAAGCGCCTTAAGTAAAACAACAAACGTTTATGCAAATGATATACGTATTCATGCATATATGTGCCAATAAGCCAATTAAATCTTTTTTGTCTAATCCACTTGTTTTAAAATCCTATTTTTTACTGAGTGATATAAGCGAATTTTCAAAACCGCTAACCACCGCGTGCTACGGAGAAACAATGCAATTAGTCAGCCATCGTCATTTTGATAATGAGTATTCATTTTTGTGTAACTTTTGATGTGCTTCTTTTTTCGATTTATTTGCCATATTAACCCAGAAAATTATTTTAAAATACCCAAATGCCCAAAAATTTGCTGTTTTGTTTTTAAATGGCCACCCTGTATTTATTACTTTATTAATTTTTCTTATTTATTTTAAATAAATTAATAGTTTAACTAATAAATAATAATGTTTTTTAGGTTAAAATAATATAAAAGTCTTCTTATTAAACAACTTTCTGTACACATTTTGTACTAGTCGCACCAAACACAAATGTCTGTCCCACCAGTCACAATAAAAAAAATATATTGATTCTACGTAGGTAATCAGTCTAACTTTTATAATAATAAATGTGTATAGGATACATTTTATATCGAGAAAAAATATTTCTTTAAAGTGCAGTGGCCGAAGTGAAATTCGACTTTAAGTATGCCTCCGTAAGAGAGAAGGATTTTTCGATGTCCCACCAGTCACACTCAGTCAGGTAATAATTTCGAAAATTGTAGTAAGTAATCGTCGATTTTTTACAAAAGGGATGTTGTTAATTAGCAATTATTTTATATTATAAGATCCAATTTATCATAGTATAGGTTTTAATCACATTATTATAGCTTATAATTAGTAAACTTTCAAAGTCAAATGTCCCCATGAAATACCCCTTTTTAACAATTTACGTAGTCTACTAAAACGGACTTCTTTATCGTCGAGAGAACGATAAAAAAATAAACATTTTAACCAAGTTTTTTATGAACCAAAAACAGCTCGTTCATTTGAAAACATAATATATTTTATGAAATTTTCCGCATGTTTTGTCTCAAACACAGCAGAAAGAAAGGCCAAGTTCACATTTAAGTGACAGCGAGGTGAAAAAACGATAAAATAAAATATAAACTGAAATCAGACAGTGTAGGAGATTTACATGTAAATTCTGCGAACGAATAAATCGCCTCAGAGCCACGTAAATGTTTATAAGGGTCATTTGAAAAGTAAACACAATAAATTTTTTAGTCTGGTTTAAGCCACCTCTAGATGCTTAAATATTTTAGTGGTGAAAAATAGCATAGTTGGAAAATACTTGTTTTTACCAGAAGTGCGCTAGATTTGTCGGAATTTAGTTAATAAATATTTTTACAAAATATATAGAATAAGATCATATAAATACTAAATTATTTTTTAAGGTTTAAAGTTGACCTTTAAAGATTAAATTTTCTTATTGCAATAATCTTTATTTCTTAGAAAATTTCGGTTATGATTTTTAATGTCAAACAGTCTCGATACTCTTGCGATAAAGTAACGTAGAAAGTAAGAAATGTGTCTTTAAAAATAATAAGCCTCTGAGCTTACACTCATTTAAATAGGTCTCTTTTGAATTTGTTATGACAAAGGCATTTTTCTGAGAGCTGGAAAGGTGCAACACGTGCACATAACCAGAACCAATCCATGCCCAAGAAAGTATCTAAAACTATTCCTTTAAACTAAATACCTATATCACTTATGTTAGTTCTTAGCAACACAACACAACATTTTACATGGGTGGCAGTATGGATATCATTTTTTTGTAACACCTCACGAAGGCTTACGCCCAAGTACCAGGGTACCGTAAGTTTCGGGTTATTAGATGTTTAACCCATCTTTTTTCCTGTTCCGTCAACGTTATCCAAGCACTGAAACATGCAGACTTTGCATTTCACAGTACCTTTGAAACAACGCGGTGGTGCCACCACGAACATTATTTTTAAATAACTACCACTTAAAAATATCTTTTTCGCTGGGGATCGAACCGGCGACTCCTGGCTTTCGAGATTAAAGTTCTATTCACGACGCGACGTCACCGGAGAGACCAATAAATCTACAGTAGATATTGTTTGCTTTGTCTTACACAGCCGAAACAAGTCTTTTAAGTTTTTAGATAAATTCCAGATCATTGCTCTTGATATATCCAAAGTAGGGGTGTGCGAATATCAATCGAATCGAATCGAATCGAATATTAATATTCGATTTGAAATTCGAATCGAATAATTCGAATTTTCGATTTATTCGAAATTCGACGAATAATTCGAAAAATTTCGAATATTTCGAAATTTTCTCAAGAGTTTTAGATTAATAAACATTATTTAATTTACCTTTAGATCTACTAGAGAAACTTACTAAACAACGCCTGTATCTCATCAAACTCTTAACCTGACACCCATCAGGACTATTGTGATGTTAAGTCTACATAAAACAAGGGATAAAACTTTAATGTCCTTCCCGAAAAAAACGTAGTTGTAAACTGGACCACGCGCTCTATTTCGTTTATTTTCGAGCTTAAATAAATGGCGTTTAAAAAGATATAAATCCCGTGCAACATATGCCGCAAATGTACCCGTATAAGTAGTTTTGTGTTAAACTTTTTAGAGATAGATGTAACTGTATTTTTGCTAATGCTTTTAAACGGAAGATAAAACTTGTTTTTGTAGGAAAGCCACATCGTATTTAAAATAATATTAAATTTACTGTTTTACAAAAAAAAATTGATATTTAAAAATACAAAAATCGATACCGAAACTTAAGACTATTAAATAATGTTATAGCTTGATATGTAATTCTTAATTTTATTTGTTTTAGAGTTACAACCTCTAAAACTTAAATTTTTAATGCTTGTTCGCATGAGGGATATTTTTACCAGGAAAATTCTCCATATTATATCTTGACTGAGCCGCGTCCAGATTCGTAAAACATAACGTAATCGTACCACCTCACAAACCCCATTGCAAAAGAGAAATTTCGCAACCACATACACTGTATCGAACATTGCTTTGAACCTCGCGCTGCAACCTGTTATGCAATACATATTGAACGAATATTTGGTTTTTCGTCAGTAGTCAATTTAACTTTCGAAACTGCCCTTTCCCCGTCAAGACTTGTTCCACGCCGTCGCGCACTAATTCTTTTAATGTTCTGTTAATTTACGGACAAGCTTTGAATTGGGACGAACAGAGAGCTGCAACACCCACCTCTTGGAATCGCGACGGCGTTCGTTCCGACGTCCAGATAGGTTTGCGATGTGGTACGGTTGCAGAACGTGGTTCAAATCTGGACGCGGCTTTAGAGCATGCTGTCCAAGCCATTCTTTCTACTTTTTTGTAGCACCATGAGTGTTACACAATTTCTTTTTTATTATGGCAGAACCTACATATGTTTCCTTCAGTCATGTCCATTGTTACCACATGCAGTGTAAAGTCGCGTTCTAGATTTGTACCACATCGTGCAACCACACCACGTGCGAATCTTTTGGCAGAATCAGTGGTGAGGATGGCGAACAAGAAAAATTTTGAAGTTTAAATTGACTACCGAGGAATAATTAAATATTCGTACAGTATGGATCGCATAAATATTTGCAGTGCGAGGTTAGTAGCGTTGTTCGATACAGTGTACGTATTTGCGAGATTTCTGTTTGCAACAGGATTTGCAAGGTGGTACGATTGCGCGATGTGGTACAAATCTAAACTCGGCTTAGTACTGCTTATAAAGATCGTTGTTTTTTTCTACTGATTGCTGTTTATTAAGGTTATATTAAAACTGTTGTATTAATTTTTTTAGAATAATGTAGTAGGGGAAACTGGCCTAAAATTGCATACTCCGGTAAAATGACACTTTATAATTTTTGAAGTTCTCGCTTTAGCAGCGACCTTTTAAACGTGTTGGATCGTGTAATGTGATTACTGCACTTAGTATCAAAATTATCGCACATGTGCATGTCCCTGATTTTTTTGCACGACATTTGAAGTTCAATTTCCAATTCACCAACCGCAAAATAATTCTAATAAAACTTGTGCATTTCTGCGAAGGTACATAGTTTTGTTACAAATTTTGTTATTTTTATGTTTAAACACAATAATTTCGCTATGTTTATTTATAAATATGATTACTATAGGTATATTTCTACTCTCAAAATTTAAGCATGTTTGCTAAATTGTCGTTTTTGGGTAAAATGACATACATGTAATAAGTGTAAAATGACATACTATTTTAACTTGTTCGTTAACGTCAAAAACTTTTTTTCTTGATGGTTGGTAAATATAAAACGAAATCTATACACCAAGGTTGTTCAAAGTGGGCCCATGCTGAATGCTCTTAGTCTCCCTAAAACAAAGATATTTTCCGTGAAATTTGTCTTTAAATTAAAAAACAGTCAAGATTATTTACATACATTATAATATTATAAATGTTTCATGTTTTTAATACATATGAGTTTTAAATTTATTTAATGTATAACATATACATTTACTTTATAAAATACTTATGAAAAATAGTCGTTATATTTTTTTCTATGCTGGATCAGGTCAACCTTGACTTAAGTAATGACCAAGAAAAAGGTATAAAGGCTTTTTTAAATTTGTTATAATAAGTTGCATTATTATTTTTTGAAATATAGGCAAACATTTATAAAGTATGTCATTTTAGGCCATTTTCCCCTATTTTAAATAGTGACCTCTTTTAAAATGTGAAATTGAAATTTTACGCAAGACTAAATGAAAAACGCATTTATTCTTGCACTCAAGACTTCTTTATATGTATTTGAATAGGACCTTTTATTGAGTAATTTGGGTCGCTATCTCGCAAAACAACTGTAAACATCTAAAATTGCGCTTTACTTAGCATATGTCGGACTTCTTGACATATTTTTCTTTGCGCGGTGTTTTCCTAGAAATATTGTAACGCCATAATGGGAAGCCCTTATGTGTCAGTTCTTTTCTTTTGAAATCATTTTGAATGTAAACTTTGTACTTTTAGGCCATGTTTCATTTCCCTAATAAAATAACATTCTTTGCCTGTATTTCCGGAAATTTTAATTATTTTTAATTAAAAACTCTCAGAAATTGTACATAATTTACAAAGAATGCAGGGAAAAACTGCATTTTCGTCTTTCAGCATACATAATTTATTATAATCAGTTTAGACATGAGGTAGGGCCTATCATAAATTGTTTTTAATGTTAAACCGTTTTATTGTACTAAAAGCTAAAAAATAATTCGGTAAGTCCTAGCTACCAGAACGCACCAATTTTCTCATCAATCTAGGGTATTGATAAGAAAAATAATAAAATTCTTGGGCGTAGTGTATCCAGAGTAAATCATATGATAGAAATTTTACGTGCCCAGCCATTTTATTATTTCTCTGATCAATACCCCAAATGGATGAGAGGATTGACGCGATCTGGTTGCTGGGAATTATTTCTTACCTTTGGTACAATAAACTTATTTATCATAAAAAAATTATAATTTGTTTTCAAGTTTAGTTTTGTTTTTAGTTAATACTTTTCATTTTATTGAGTTCATTTAATGCCTCACTATAACTAACCAAAACTAACCAACGATTTTATATTGAGGTAGTTGTGGAAAATATGTAAGTCGCCATTTTGTGGCGGCAGCCATCTTTGTTTTTTTTTTTCATATTGAACTCCATTTTACCAATTAAGCCTTTTCATTTGATATCAATATTAAGGTAGTTGTGGAAAAAATATGTAATTAGCCATCTTGTGGCGGCGGCCATGTTGGATTTTTAATTTTTTATAGTGAGCTCCATTCTACGAATCAAGCCTTTTTATTTGATACCCATATAGAGGTAGTTGTGGAAAAAATATCCAATTTGTCATTTTGTGGTGGCGGCCATATTGGACTTTAATTTTTTCATAGTGAGCTGTATTCTACCAACCAAGGCCTTTTATTTTATACCCATATTAAACTTGTATTGAAGTAATATGTTATCCAGCATTTTGTATCGGCGGTCGTTTTGGATTTACAATCGTAAAAATATATTTTATTATATTGTCATGAAGATTAAGATGTGTACCAAATTTCAGATCGATCGGTCGTCAGAAAGAGGGTTAAAATTAATTTACTAGATTTGACCCAAACCAATAAATAAATAAATTACAAACAAGTTAAGTTAGGTAAAACCGTTTAAAAACCCAGATTTTATATGCTGGCGCAACCAAATATCTCGAGAACGGCTACTCAGAGCGATTTTTACAAACTATACCTTTTATTCCCTGTTCCCTGTGTTAATAAGATGGCTCATACAAGAAAGAACAAGAAAAATGAGACGTTTAAGGGGGAAGGGAGTATAGTTATTTTGCTCTCAAAAAGGTAAATTTTAAATAAAAGTCAAAATTTGTTTATTTAAGTCAATGATACTTTAAAATATAAGATAAGGAGAATATTGCGTAATTTTTTTTATTAAATTCCTAAAAGTACTGCAAAGACAGCAATTATTTTAAAGCGTCTCAAAAAAAAAAGGTAATTTCAAAGCTGGATATTGTGAAAACAAAAAATTTCAAAACGATCGGGGCAGTAGTTTTGAAGTTATAATGGTCACAAACTTAAAAACGTGAGCTGAAGAAAATATAAAATTTAGAATAAAATGTTTATAAAAGTAATGAAAAAATAGACATAAACCGCTGTATCTTCACTAATTTTGCAACAAATTTTCTTAATTTTTTTACAATATTTTTAAAATGTTCTTCATTTGAATAATTTCTTAAAAAATCCAAAAATAAGTTTGAAAACCAGGCTCGGCTCGTCCATAAGGTCATTTGGTCAATGACCCACCTAATTGATAATAAAATTAAAAATTAATATCAACTAATCCTAACAAAGAAAAAGCACAAATTTATTGTTATGCAAAGACTTCATTTTAATCTGTTATTCTGCAAAAACACCCTTTGCGAGATTGGAGAGAATTCACTAGGTCATAATTTAGCTTGACCAAAATGCATGAAAGCCAAAAAAGGAAGCAATTTAAAACCTTAAAAAAAAACATATAATCATTCCACGGTCACTGCCTAGAGGCAATTCTTGATACAAATTCGTTGTTTATGCGGTTGCCTATATCGCACTGCATCATATTATTTTTCGCTTTCGCGGTCATGCGTTTTGGCGACGGCGCGCAGGTCTTTTTGTGAAATGTAATACATAATTGAATAAACTTGTTTTGTTTTCAAATTTATTTAGGTTAGATTATTTTATCGTGTAATATTTAAACTAACAATGAGCTCAACTGTGCAGTGTAACAAATAGGTATTACAATGTAAATAAAGTGGGTGGTGCTTTAAATCAGACGTTCGAAAATTCAAAACCCAGACTGGAACTAAAACCATGGAACAAAATGGATAGTTCTGATTAGTCAGTACTCAATTATACCAGCAAAGACAGATAAAAAGAAGAAAACAGGTACTTTAAACCAGTTAAAATAATTATGATATAAGTATTTCTAAACTTAAATTAGAATTGAATATTTTATAAAGTCGCTAAGATCGATGAGAAAATAATTAAATAGCATCATTGCTTTAAGCGGTTGTGGAAAAATGTTATTTTAATATTTGTTTTTGCAATGGATTCCTATACCAGTAAAACCCCTGGATACCAAGTTTTATTACAATATTTAAAACTTATCAACAATGATCAATATCAGTTACAAATATTTGTTTTACTTGGACACCCGGTATTGTTAACCTTTAAACATAGGTATTTTTATTTAAATCTTAAAGTTCTGGCCTAAGGAATATTTGATTTTTGTGTCCAATCAAAGTTGTACACATTTTAAATGCCTATAACTTTTTCCCAACCTAAAAAATTATTCCAAAACCAAATTGTACAGTGAACTGTCAAGTTATTTTCTGTGATTGAGATTACACAAAATTATTTTATTAAAACATATTATAGACATAGTTTACTTTTTTCTTTAATGGGATGTATATTATAAAATCAATAAATAGGTCTTTTAAAGAGCTTTTAAATACATTTAATATATATCTTTAATAGTTTCTTAAATATGACCATTTAATGTTAAAAAACATATATATAATTTTCATTAGGTATAGCTAGAGTCAGAGCTTAGTCCTGTAGGCAGATATTGTGGAAATAACACATAATATTTTTGAGATTTAAATGGTCATATTTCCGAAACTATTAAAGATAGATATATCAAATGTGTTATTTTTGTTAAGGTTTTTGAAAGCCTTTTTAATGGTGGGGTACTATACAGTGTGTTCTATATAAAAAAAGTAAGTTAGGTATGTCAATATATTTAGTTATTAAAATTGTTTATGCAAAAGATTATAGTATAAAGATATAACAGAAAAAAAACCTGGTTATTTCACTGTACAAGCTGGTTTTTGGACCATTTTTTTAAGTTAAGAAATAAACAAGTTAAAGGCATTTAAAATGTTTGATTGGGCGTACTGTACCACTCATAGTTGGACACCCTATATATAAAAACTTTTTAAGTTAAAATTATTTCTTTTCAAACTTATTTCGTTAATAAAACTAATTATCGTAAATTTCTAAGTTTTGGATTTTCTTAGGCTTTTCATTCACTTTGTACTTGGCATAGCCTCTTTAAAATTAGACGAAATTCTAGAAAACTTGATTAAGTACGAATTTTTATTAAATGTTCTTTGAACGGGCTAGATCGGATTAAAACCTTTAATTATGCACACTTTTTATTATTCAAGCAGTTCGAAATTTAATACTTTCCAATTAAAATGACAACGTGGTAAACAAAAATAACGGAATGCCAAGATTTAACTAAGTAGTTACAAAATCAGAACTTTGTTTTTCCTAAATTCTAAATAACTAGAGCAATTTTAAGACTTCTTAGTATTGTTTTTAAGTAAAGAAGTTATTTTAACATAACTAAGGTATTTTCTTATGAGAATGGTAGAGTTGCTTTATTATTACCAAGCTTTTTGTGCATAGTATAATTAACTTTCATTTAAGAAATCCTTTTAAAGTGACGCTGTTATACTAAAAATGCTCAAAATGCCTCAAACTACGAAATTTTATTTAAGTTTTTATTTTTTAGTGTGTCTCAAAAGTCTGGAATCGATCAAATGTCTTAGAGGGTTTTGTACCAAAATGGATGGTACTCCAGGGTAAAACCATACTGTGAATAAAATGTTGATTTTGGCGATATTGCCAGATTTTCAGTTTCGCAAAATTCAATTCAAAGTTTTCAAATTTAAATGAGATGCCTATTTTTGTACATTTTATTATTGGATTTCAGTTTTTTTGTTATTAAAGTCCAATTTTTCTCTTAAAGTAGTAATAGCAAAAAGATGTTTAATTTAGTAAAAATAATAGGTGTAAACTGCGTAGGTATTACCTACCGTTACCTTGCAACTTTTAAATTGGTGGGTCGTCAGTTTTGACCTAAGGAATACCTTGTTAATTTAAGTTTTTAAATATCAAAATGCTTCGTTTAAATATTAATAAACATTTGGTGTAGAACTTTTCTGTTTATTATCTTGTTTGTCTTCTATATTTTGTTCGTAACGAGTATTATTGTTTATGTTATCTAGAAATCCGATTTTATGTCAGAACTGTCAAGTCACTAGATTAAAATATGCAAGATGTAAATGGTATACCTACGCAATTTACACCTTTTATTTTTACCAAATTAAACATATCTATAATAATTATAAATTATTACTTAAAAAAAAATAAAACTTTTATATCATTGTATAATTATAGTTAAAATAAAAAAATATGTATCTTGGTTAAATTTAAAAACTGATTTAAGTGGAATGGATTTTTGCAAAACTAAAGATTTGGCAACATCGCCAATATCAACACTGAGTTGGGAGTATGGTTTTACCCTGAAGTACCGAACTTTGTTCAGTTTAGTTCAAAATTGTCTGAGATATTTGAGCGTTTCCAAACTTTACATACTGTAAGTTTTTAATAATTTTACTTCTGCGTCTTTTTTACCCACCACGTTTTGTACGACCTATAGTATAAAACGGTTCGTATCTGGGGACAATAAATTATTGTTTTACATTTTAGGAAGCATGTCAATGATTCTTTAAATAATTGATCGGTAATTTATTAGGGGTGCAAAAATCCTAAATCTTAACTACATTTCTAGAAATGCCTTTCTAACACTAATCTGGATAAGCGCGAAATAAAGGTTAAGATACATAGGAAAAAAACGGGTTTGTGTGCTTTTGCACCAGTCATCCCCTTCGTCACCAAAAGTAGACGCGCGTGCGCCAAACGGACTAACGGGCAGAATTTCTCAACGCTCTCTGGTTTTTTCGTTCGGAGCACGGTGAAGAACGGTGAGCCAGTATCGTATTCTGCAATGACTTTTAATTACGCATGCTCGTAAACGCACCGATTTATTGACTGCGCCAGACCGTAAAGGTAGAATTCCGAGGACAGCGGAAGCCTGGAAACCACCGACGTAAGTGCCAAAGCCATTCCTATTTTCAGCAATGCTACTCGGTACTTCTCAAGGTGGAAGCGAAATAAGTATAACGTTCTGGCGCTTGCCTTGGCGGTTAGCAGTCGTTCGCGGTGCTTGGAATCATACCTTAAAAATACAAAACATACTACTAGCCACTAAGTATTTAAATATGGGTTATCTATTCCTTCTAAGCGTTTGGTACCTTATTTTGTTTAAATTTTTCCTAATAAAATTTAAACCAGCCTGTATAAAAGATACGAAAAAGTAATAATTTAAAAACACTTAAATTAAAAGTATTTTTTATGTTAATATGGTTCAAAACATTTTAAAAACATTTAAATACCTATTTCTATCTAACTCTCATTTTTATAATGTCATTTTAAATGCGGTTTGAACCACTTCGATGAATACTGTTAACACGAAAAATGACTTTGGTGATAGCAAAAATTAACAAGATAAGAAAGTTTTTGGACGTATATCTCCTGAAGTCCTAATGTGATTTAAACTTAGATCTACACAACTTTTTAGCACCGAGCCCCAAAGTACTCCAACATATTTAACCCTAATACCCCTACAAAATTAAATCCAAACAAGAGGAACTTTCATTTAGTTAAATACTTTAAACAGTTTAAAACGATTTTTGTGTTAGTTTACTACTAATATTTACCTGGTAATCATATTAAAAACTTTCGAATTAACATAATCCTGCAAAAATAAAGTTTCAACATGAACCTTTTTTGTAAGCCAGGCGTCAGTTTTTCGCTACCCTCACAAACTTATTCGAGTGAGTTGTCAAGGGGATACTGATAGGATTTCTAACACCATAGGACAGAGGCGTTCGGTTCCTAATTCATTAATAAGGTTTTAAACAATAAAATACCAAATTTTAATTCTCAAGATTTTTTAAAAGCATACCTCCGCTGGCAGCAGGTTCCACAGTCTAGAAACTCTAGGGATAAAAGAACGAACGAAATGGGAAGTTCGGGGCCTGTCCAATTGAACTGTATGGGGATGCATACGCGCGGCACCACGAGTTTCTCTGTTGGGAACTGCAAGAGGAGGGACTATACTGGACAATTCGTCGGAGCAGAAGCCGTAAAAGTATCTGTAGAAGAGCGATAGATCTCCCACAGCTCGACGATGGGCAAGAGAAGGAAGTCTTTGAGTAAGTAAAGGATCATTAATAAGACGAACAGCCCTTCTTTGAATGGCATCAAGAATGCTGAGGGTTGTAGGGGATGCCATTCCCCAGACATGAGAACAATATTCCAGAGAGGGTCGAATTTGGGACACATACAAAGTGTATAAATTGGAAGGAGAAAAATACTTTTGGCTCGGAAAAGAAATCCAAGCTTTTTTGAAGCCGCGGTGGCTATAGATACAATGTGTTTATGCCAGTTAAGGTTATTCTCAAATGTGATGCCCACAAGGTTAAATGTGTCCCCGTTCTGCAAAACCTGGCCACTCATAAGCAAAGGATGAGTGTTTGATGATTTTTCGCGATTGATACTGTTTATTTAGGCATAAATATTTTTTTAATATACACGTTCAGCCAACAACAAGGTAAACAAGCAAAGCGTGAGAAAGGAAACAGTCTAGCGTCTCGAACACTATCAGGTGGTGCAAAGAATAACAGCATGTAAAATTTTTTGTTTTTGCATTAGTGGCAGTGTTCGACAGAAGCAACTTTGCACGAAAAAATTGTAAGCAATTTATAGTGAAAAAATTGTAGACCAAAGATTGTAGTTTTATTCAACAGTTTTAATTAAAAACGTTTCATCCATAAATCCAGTTGATCCTACACTACTTTAGAAAGTTTCGTGTAGCAGTATGTGACATCTCAAAGAAGAGAAGGTGGTCCATTACTGTATAGTGCATTTCTTTAATGTTCCCCACCCCTTATATTCTTCTAACGGATCAATTCAAAAAATTTGGAAAATGAAATTGATGCATAAAAGATTATATTTCAAAGTAGAAGTGACAAATAAAAATTTTAGGATGGCGGCTGAGCGCCATCTTGAAAAAAAAATTAAATGGAAAGGTGGGTCTTGTGACACATTAATTTAAAGCTCCTAAGGAGTTCTTTGTAACCCTAAACTATAAAATCAATAACTTTACCTAAAACAAAATGGCGTACCCCTTAAAATTACCTAAAAACCAGTAAAATTAAATATACTTAATGTGGTATTTCCCTGAAGCTCTTGTAAATTTTTTTAAATGGTGATATGATATACAGGGTGCTTTAATAAAAAAATATAGTACTTTTTGACTATTTTTAATTCGTTATATGATCCAATATTCAATTTTTTGTGCAGGATGTTTGATTTTCCTTATATTTGACCCCAAATTCACTTGTAACAAAACTGGGGACCAAAAATGCAAAAAATTGCCTTTATACAAAAGTTGTTTGGAATTTCGCTTAGAAATAGATATATCTTGCGTGCCTTTAGACAATCTGAGTTAATTTTTGGGTATAATTATTAGGTGGTCGTTAAAAATTAATTTTTTGCGACACCCCCTAAAAACACTGGAAATGGTTTTTATTTCTATTCAAAACAATACCTGCCTCTAGACGATATTAGTTATGGTTATATAGTACGTGCCTATAGTACGTGTTGTTTTGAATTTAAAAAAATATATTGTTTCTTTATCAAAAGCAAGCTTTTTAGGGAACGTGGCAAAATATTAAATTTATAACGACCGCCCTTATACGGTATAAGCTATTGTTAAAGGCATATCGGCCAGTAATGCAATAACAAAACAAGCACTATTAGTCACCCAATCCTAAATCTTAACCTTCCGGCCTTATCGTTAGAGTATCTCCTTTCCACGCATTGCCTGGTTACCTATTTGACTGGCTGATTCTGTATATCTATCGCTATAAACTGAAAAAGGATAAACTCCTTACTGCTTATAATAACATTAATTCCCTTGCACCGTAAGGTTGCTTCTCTCTGGGTTTCTGAACCTAGGTTCGCTTCGTTTTTTACACTGTCGACAGAGGGCGTAATGGATAATGAATTACTACGTTTATTTGACATTTCTTGTTCTTAAGGATTTTTTTGTCATCATATACATCACCGTAGGGTAAGGGCGGGAGCTAGTTGAGCATAAGAGTGGGAGTTGGGCAAATCAAAATGTCTCAAAGACTATCGACCGCACGCGAAAGCATTAAATAGCGCAAAGAAGGGGTTGCGCGTGGGAACTGATTATTGCAACCACTAGTGGTGACGCGGCGTCAAGAAAAGTATCCGTGCGCATTGTTTATTTGCGATACAATTCTAACCAGTTTTTTTAATAAATTCACTTTTTCTTTAAAATTTCAGGTTGGGGTTAGTTGAGCCACAGTTGCCCAACTAACCCCACGGTTTTAAGTATAAAATGTTTTATTTTTTTTTTAGGATAGGGACTTGCCAACATTAAAACACTTAAGTCTTCTCAAGATTTAAAAGAGGCTGCAACCCGAACTTTATACAAGCAACAAACAAAACGAGCTGACTGTCTAACTTATAAATTTTCTCTGGAAATAGTTCGATCATACCTAAAGGCTGGTCAAGAAAAGCTGCAGTTTTAACAGATACAGAAGGCATTACAAGAGAAGCAAAATAAAACTGTTTAAAAAAATTTAAAAACGTAAATGAATTGATGAATGTGGAAATCCAATAGTTAAGGCTAAGCTAGGCACGATGCTGTTTATTAAGATTTGTTGTTTTGTCACTATAAGATTATAATATAAAGCGAAATTGTCAAAACGTTATTTTATTATAAACGTATCTAACAATTAAGCCCTGATTTGACTATACTTTCCTAAGAATTGCTCCATGGCCCCCATACCCTTGCTCAACTTACCCCACCTATAGGTACGTTGGAGCATACTTAACTATTTACATTAAAATAGATGTAGCTCCCTAGAAATTCGACTTATTAGAAAGAAACTACTATGGACACACTATTAATAAGGAATAAATTGCTAATCCATCAGTATTGTTATGCGTCATAAGCCATTAAGACTTATTTTTGAGGAGCTATAACCGATCAAAGTGAAAAATTGTTAACTAGCCGCCCTACCCTACTGATAAAAATCAAACAGTTCGAAACCGGTCTGCGGTTAGTGATGTCAATTAGCTCTGAAAGAAATATCTTCGGCTAGTGTAAAAATCTGCATCTTCAGGTCGTACATTGTTCGACAGATACAACCTTGCAGTGCACGGAAATTACAAGCAGTAAGAAGTTCCTTTTGTATTATGTAAAGTGATTTTGACTGCTTGATAAGAATACTTTTTCGATACCTATCTGCCTTTGTGGTAAACCCTCTATATATTTTTAGAGAAGAAGAATTGTAGTAATTTCAAAAAATGTAAAAATGTATCCTTTATAAAATGCATTTAATTCATAATATTGCTTATATTATAAATCATTTAAAATAGAGTACCTGCACCACTGCGTAGCAAGAGTTAGCCCACCACTCGCCGGGCTCGTCCTGTTTGGATCAAGAATAAAACCCCTTCATTATCTCATATTGTTGGAGGCTCTTGGACGTTGCTTAGAATTGGATCTTTGAAATAACTAGCGGACTCGGTGTCATAGAGAACAGCAAATTTCTGTTATGCTGAGACGCACAAAAATAAAACCGCCCAATTAAATCCCGGGGATGTTTTCCTTTACTTTCCAGGATAGTTACTAAACGCATACAGAAGAATTGGTTAGTTAGTTAAATAAACAAAGAGGAATTACTTAATTATTATTTAAATATTTTAGTTAAAAATGTGTTTTCTAAAAGGACATTATTAAATTTAAAGAAAATTATACATACACATATTACATATTTAGTATCTTTCTACGTTGTAATATATCCCATAAAAAAATAGTAGTCTTGAACGCTATAGTAAAAAAATGTATAAGTTACTTTAAAAAACTTTTTCTTAGTTCTATGGTATTTGGTCAAGCATAATCTCACAAAAAAATGATTTGGGGATGTCTTATATAAAATAAAGTACAAGACTGGTTTTTCAGTATTTTTGGGTACGACAAGTGTGACTTTTTTTAAACTAATTAAAATATGAAAAAAAATAAGACAACAAAACTGTTGCTACCTAATTTAAAGAAAATATCATAGCCAAGCATTTTGTATTTATACAGGGTGTTTTTAAAAGGTTTTAAAAAATGCTACCACAAATTCATAAGGCTAAAATATGACGATTTAACCAAAATTCCCTAGTTTAAAAGTGGATGATTTCGGAGATAAGGGGTGTCAAAACTTTAATCTGATTTTAGTTTTTTTTATCTTTGGACAATCCACGAATGCTTAAAGCCTAAATAATAACGTATTATAAAATACTGGGTGATCATTTTTAAGTCGGCACTATTGCTAACTTCCTTATTATTGGAGATACGAAGTCGGGTAAATTAGCAAGGTAGTGGCATTTTTTCCGCTGATTAACGTGCTGTCAACAAAAAACAATGAAACATTGCGGTTTCAAGTTATTAACTTTTTCAAATAAAACTTCCTGTATTTTATATCACCTTTCCAAAGATCTATTAAAGAACAATAAAAAGAATCCCCATGTGTTATATTTAATTTTTAAAAGTTTCGGAAATATGGCCATCCTTGGGAATAGGATAGTAAACTGGCATTTTAAAAATAGAACACTTTAGGAGCTTTAAAAATACCACATTTGATATGTCTATCTTTAATACTTTTGGAAATATGGCCATTCAAATCTAAAAAATAATAGATATAATGTATACGTATAATGTATTTTATCTTCGACACTAAACTTGTGGTTATAGCTTGTAACTGTAGAGATATTAAAAATTTAAAATATTTTTCAGATTTGGATGGCCATATTCTTATAATATTTAGATAAACATATCAAATGTGGTATTTTCTTAAAGTTTTTTAAAATATATATTTAATTGTGATGCAACATACGGGGTGTTTATTTAAAAATGCCAGTTTACTATTAAATTCTTTAGGATGGACATATTTCCGAAACTATTAAAAATTGGATAAAACATAAGGATTTTTTGAAGCTTTTTGTTTGATCTTTTAAATAATGATATGATATACAGGGTGTTCCATTTAAAAAAAGTCATTTTTTTAAAATAACCCAACAACGCGATGTTCAATTGTTTTTCTGTTGGCAGCACGTTAATCAGCGAAAAAAAAATACTACTTTGCTTATTTAACCGGCGTCGTATCTCCAATAATAAGAAAGTTAACAATAGTGCCGACTAAAAAATGACCACCCTGTATACATATTATATTAATACACTAACAAGACAACTATTAGTACAAAACAAGTACTTTTGTTACTAATAGCTGTATTGTCAGTGTTGATATCGGCGATATTGTCAGATTAACAGTTTCGCAGAAAATGAATTCAAAGGTTTTAAATTTAAATGAGATACATATCAATGTTTTTATTTTACTATTAAATTCCTGCTGTTTTTAGCTATGCAATGGTACGTAAGTTGAATTTTTTTCTTTAGGTATTAATGGCAGAAAATATGAAGGGTTTTTACTAAAACAGCCAATGTCAAGTTTTTAATAAGGTCGAGATATTAAAAATCAAACTTTATTAAACCTATATGGCTAACTATATATACTTTTTTCTAATATGTTCGTAAACATAGCTCTATTTTGCTCATTTAGGGATATATTTGAATGTTTTATAAGCATCAGTTTTTTTAATTAGGAGAAACTTGACAATGGCACTATGTTAAAAATGGCATTGGTTGTTTTTGCAAAAATCCTTAATTTAGTAAAAATTATAGGTGTTAAGTGCGTAGTACACCTTGCAAATTTTAAATGGGTGGCATATTAGTATAATAATATGTTTGAAGGGATGAAAATGTTTTATTTTAACCCCAAGAATATCTTCTTAAAATATGTTTATTCAGTTTTAAAATACCCTAAATAATTCGAAAATAACCGCAGAAATATGTCAAGCTCGAGCCCAACTGACGGGAACCCACAAATAAAATTAAATAAACATTAAATAAAAATACGATACCGCCGTAGCCAAAAGCATTATAAAAATCCTATCAAATATGTCTTAAAAACTGACACATTTCACTCGTGGGATTTAGATCTTTCATCTAACAAAAGATGTTTTCATAAGTTGTTATAAAAGACGGTTTGGAGGTGAAAAATGCGTTGCGATTATCAAACCCAAGAATAAAATTGTTTTGGCACGCCACTTCCTCTTGACAAACGCTACCGAATAATCTTAAAGTATGGATAAATATAGGGTGTTCGAAAAATGCACGGCAAAATTTCGGGAGCTCATTTATCATATCTTATATCGCAAGACAAATATTTAATTGATAAGACAATTCAATATATTTTTATCATGATTTCGCTTAGAACCCTTAACTTTTTATTTTTTATCGTACAAAATTTAAAATCAGTTTATTGGGTTAATTCTGTAGTTTTTAAATCTTTTATTAAATTATTATTTCTTAAAATATACAGGGTAGGACAAAAAGTACGATTTTTTTAAATATAACATCCCATACCAGTATGGAAACCAAACCACCGGCCATAGACGATAAATGCAATAAATCCCTTCCACCATTCTGCTATGTACTCCCCTACAATTCACAGCCGCAACGAGCGCGAGCAAAACCAGATCAGGGGCTCCTTGCTTACCGCTTTCGCCTTTCGTCGAACAGCGACGCGAGCACCTTAAATCCCACCTTGAATATTTCCTATGATTTAATTCCCTATGGTCGGCGAGTAAGTTTCCACACCTCTATTAAATTTCACCAATAAAAAGATTTAAAAAAATACCATATATTATATACCTATCTCAATTAGTTTTCGAAATATGGCCATGCAAATCTACAGAATAATTTTCAATTCCCGTAAGAGACGTAATAAACTTACATCCCCATAACTTTTTAATTTTTTAACGTAAAGGAAGAAATAAAAACCCCATTTTGTTAAGACGATTCTTTAGTATCTGTATCTTTCATCAGAATTCTTTTTTCTCTTAAGATATACAGGGTGCGACAAAAATTATGATTTTTTTAAATTGAACGTATTTGGAATCACCATTTAAAATATAATTTAAAGACCGTTACAAAACTACCATATTTTTGGGTCTGTCTTTAATGGTTTTGGATTTTTTTTATCTTTGGACAAACCACGAAGGCTAAAAGCCTAAATACTAACGTACCGTGGGTGTCTTAAGCGAGGTAGGAGGGAGTTTGTTGACACGGGACTTAAATACTTGAAGGATTGGAGGGGAAGGAAAGACATCCGCGGGCAGCAGGTTCCACATTCTAGAAACTCTAGGGATAAAAGAACGAACAAAGTGGGAAGTTCGGGACCTGCCCAACTGGATTGTATAGGGAAGTATACGCGCGGCACCACGAGTTTCTCTGATGGGAACCGTGAGTGGAGGAACTATACTGGACAATTCTTCAGAGCAGAAGCCATGAAAGTACCTATAAAAAGCGATAGATCCCCCACAGTCCGACGATGGGCAAGAGAAGGAAGTCTTTCTGTAAGTGAAGGATCATAAATAAGACGAATAGCTCTTCTTTGAATGGAATCAAGAATGCTTAGGGTTGTGGTATGAGAACAATATTCCAAGGGAGGTCGGATTTGGGACACATACAAAGTGTATAAATTAGAAGGAGAAAAATACTTTTTGGCTCGAAAGAGAAATCCAAGCTTTTTCAAGCTGCCGTGGCTATAGATACAATGTGTTTGCGCTAGTTAAGGTTACTCTCAAATGTGACGCCCACAAGATTGAAGGTGTCTTTGCGCTGTAAAACTTGGCCGCTCATAAGTAGACGATGAGTATTTGATGACTTTTGCGACATGAAACATAACTGTGTTTTGGATGCATTAAAATGGACAAGATTTTGGCGCCCCAATCCAATATTAAATTAACAATAACATTCTGCGAAAGAGATATCTGCAACGCTCTGCGTTTGTTTTCCAAATCAGGTTTAGCGATGGGTTTAGGAATCTAAAAACTGGAGTGAAGGGTACTATTGTCGGCGACACTATGCATGGAATTGTGGACGAGAGAAGGTAGTTGATGTGAAGGAGAAACAATGTTGGTGCCAGAACTGAGCCCTGTGGCACAGCATTTACTTGGTGAAAGAATGGCCGTCCAGAATAACTGATATACGTGGATCAAATAGATAACTAGAGAGCCAAGTACAGAGTTTAGTTCAAAGATTATAGCAGGGAAGTTTATTATAAAGTGCGGCATCCAGACCTGGTCAAAAGCTTTGGATATATAAAGAGCCACGATCTGGGACTCATCTAGAAACTCAAGAGACTTATTCCAGCAGTGTGATACAAAAGAAAGAAGATCTGCTGTAGATCTTTGTGGCGAAATTCATACCGCCGGTCATGCAAAATTTTGTGTTTTTCTAAATACTTAAGAAATTGTGAATTAATAAATTTTTCCATTACTTTACAAAGAACTGAGAGAATTGAAATTGGTCTATAGTTAGATGGAAGAGATTTAGATCCTTTCTTGGGAATAGGTTGAATACGCGCAGCTTTCCAGCTTTCCGAAAAGATACCTGTGTCGTAAGAAATTCGAAAGAGCCGAGTTAAGATTGGTGCAAGTTCTGGAGCAAATTTTTTAAAACGACGGTGTTAAGGGAAGAAAGGATACGCTTAATGTGTTTCACCCTAAAAATAATATCGGGCATTTTATGAGGAACTGGAGTAATAGCTGGCATTGGATGATTTACAGGAGGGTCAATGGTTGAATTGGCAGCAAACTGTTGTTAATCTTATGTTCCAAAGTTAGTGGTGGAAAAGAACTGGTAAAAAAATACCTACTTATGTTTTCCGCAGAGGACCAGAAAGATTTGCTGCCATTTGAGCAAGAAAGACCTTTGTTTTTAATACGATTATCGAAGGAGTCTTTGGCAATTGTTTGATTGTAGTAGTTTCTTGCTTTAATGCTGGCCAGTCGGTTTTCTAGACTAGGATCCTGTAAAAACTTCTTGTAAGCCTAAACTTTTAAAATTCTAGCTTTATCACAAGATTTGGAAAACCAGGGTTTGTTATTGGATTGTTTGGGGTTCTTATGTATAATTGAGTTCAGTTAGTTGACTGCATATTTCAAAAGGATCACGAGAAGAAAAGCAGATGAAATCCCAGGGGTAAGTGGCGAAGAAGTCCCTCAGGACATACCAGTCGGCTGAGTTGTAGTGTCATACGGTGCGTGGTGGTATGCATTCATTTACCTCTAGGTGTGCAGGGTAAGATCTAGTAACTAAGCCATGATCTGAGCGACCTAGGGGATCTGTGGCAGATGCTTGATAGAGTTCGGGGTTGGTGGTAAGAGAGAGATCTAGGGGATTTGAACTATGATTTGGGAAAGTGGTCGGGTTCCAAAAGAGCCAATCATACATGGTTGGCAAGAAAGTCAAAGAATTGACGGCAAAGGAATTATTAGATGGGGACCGATACAAACAGCAGCTAAACTTAGTTGAAGACCTAAGGAAAGTTTAAGCTGTGCAAAGCTTCTTGGTTATGAAATAGTCTGGCTTCTAATTTGATTCAAGATTGGAAACTCGAGCACAAGCCAGAACGTTGCGGACGTAAGCACATACGCCACCATGTGGGCGAAAAGACGAAATAAGTTCGTAGCCTAGGAACAGAAGGCTAATATAGCCATAAGTAAAATTATTGGGCAATGATTGCCATATTATAACCTACCCACATAATTAAAATTTACATTTATTCTTTAGATTCGGATGACTATATTTTCGAAACTATTGAAGATAGATATAGCAAATATAGAATTTTTTAGGCTTTTTAATAGATCCTTTCATTAGTGATATAATATACAAAGTGTTTTTTTTCAAAATAAATCATACTTTTGTCCCAACCTGCATATTTTAGGAGATAATAAAAATCTAATTATTGATTTATATACTACAGAATTAACCCAACAAACTAATATAATTATTAATTTTGTACGATAAAAAATAAAAACGTTAAGAGGGTGTAAATTTATAACTTGACACCCGGTACAATACTGCAAAGCGATGTTTTTAAAATTATTATTATTTATGAAACTAGTTGCCATGCACAATCATGAAAAAATATTTGAATAGTTTAATTTAAATCCGAAGGTCGATTTTCTTAATATTTGTTAGTATTGTTTGTAATAATGGGGGCCTAATTTAAGGCTAATTAAAAGTTATAAGTTGAAGGTTCCGTAGCATTTCAGTGAATGTGTTATCAAAAATAATTGTGAATACACTTTATGCTTTTGTTGACACTTTCGTTCATCACATCGTTTTAATGAAAAAACGCTGTTGTCATATTTCGGCAACTGGTAAAGATTAAATTTTGAAAATTTGAGATCTTACTAAAGTTAACATTTTCCTTGCCCAGAAACCTTGTAAAAGCAGCTTAGGTGCTGTTTAAGATATTTGAGCCTATCTGACCTGTTCACCTAAAATATGGTCTTGTTATATTATCCTAACAACCAGTTAAAATGGAATTTTAAAATATTTTGGAGTATATTTGGCCAGCGCAATTTATTACAACAAAAATATATGAAGCTTTCCATTAAAAAACAAAGGGAAAAAATACGGATAGCGCAAAAGTGTAAAGCCTATAGCAACAGTACCGATATCATTGTTAAATTCTCCAAGGCCGATATCTTCCCGATACCAAATTTTATTAATACAGCTTAAATGGTTTATAAGATACTTTAAAGTTAGTAAGCAGTACTTTTTACCAACCCAGTATGTTATTGATATATTAGTTAATGAAATAACACCTGAAAGTAAAATATCAGTATACTAATAACACTTTTAACATTTTTTTTTCTGATTGACAGGCAAGTTAATAATACTTGATAATTAATAAATTGCATCGTTTTTATAAACACCAGACTTGACTGTGTATTTACAGTACAAGAGAAAATTATAAAAATTTAGGACTAACTGACACTTCGTGGGTGTAAAGCAAATTGCGGGGTTAGTATTGATTTTTATGAAAACATTTGTAAACAAACAGCGTCACTGATTAGGCATTCTGGCTACCAAGTGTCAATATTTAAGTTTAAGCACGGTGGTGGTTTGATAAACAAGGCATATCCCCTGTTTGCTAACGATTGGTTAATATGGATGTCGGTAGGTTGTTGTTTAAAACGGATGTACCTATGTATGGGTCTAGCTAACGTTTTATTTGTACACTAATATTCACAAAAGTTTAAACTGACTTACTAAAATAAACGGGTTATAACAGCAAAATAAAGCAAAACAGAAAAAAATGGTATTTCGTTTTTTACCGTCTAGGAACTCAACAATGTTTTTCTAGCAACTATTGCATCTTTGTCTAGCAACTTAACAATCCCGAATTCACAATTTTGTTATTATCTTATTACCGCCCAGCACCTCGAGTAAACCCAATTTTTTGTTTTATCTGGGGATAGTTTTGAAAAATCTAATAAATACTATAATATCGATGTGGATCAAAGTTAGGTTAAAAAGTGTTTAAAAAAAAAGCTTTGTCGTTTTTTGTATCTGAGTTGGCTCCAATACTGAAACGCTATTTTCAAATTTAAATCTGGAATACCATATTCTAAAAAGTATTCGAATACTGAGGATTTAAATACAAATAAAAACATATTCCTAAATGCTTTTTGAAGACAAAAATGTCCTCACCCCAAAACAAAAGAACCCCATAAAATTGTGTGACCTAATCTCCCCGCTTAAAACACCCTCTGTATCTTGATACAATTTATGAATACTTTTGAAGAACCAAAAAGGGTGTTTATCCAAACAAAATACAAATTTTTTTTTGTTGTAATCTCTTTTCTAATAAAAAAATACTGCAGGATTCGAATACAGAAGCTACTTAACGACATATGAATATAAATCCAGTCTATACCGGAATACCGGAATTTCAATACCAGGATTCGAATACAGGATCTGAATAACGAAATACGAATACAAAGCAAGTATTCGAAAGCTATTATTCAAAAACGGTATTAATGTCGCAGGCAAATGACTTCTGTTTAGGAAAATGCGTTCTGCCTAGGCAAATGACTTCATGGGATTATTTTTTTTTAATTTGCTTTATAAAGAAATTTTTAAAAATGATTAACTTAACCATGACCTCCCCCAATATGACAGTTTTGCATGGCCGTCTGATAATGCAAATATTTCTATTTCCATTTGCCTAAAAATTGCTTAGGCAAATAGAATCAAATACTAATTGACTACACAAATAGCATTTGAAAATCAAAATACACTATTTGCCCAGGCAGAAGGCATTTGCCTAGACAGAAGCCATATGCTTAAAATAAACATTTTCCCGCGACATTTATAATTCAGAATCCGGAATACTGACCAAGAAAGTATTTAGTTGAATACCGAATACCAAACACACAGATGTATTTGAATACTATTAATTACCTAATATGTTAGATGGTATTTTACAGTTTCCTTGTAACAGGGTTTCATTTAGCTTGTTTCCTCTTTTGAAGATCTTTGTCTTTTTTAACTGTTACTTGCTTTGTTTGTCGCCTTTTTTCTTTCAACCAATGCGATATTGGTGTTGCTGCAAGAATTGTGGAGTTCTGGTTTCTCATGGTATGAAGCGAATTTATTTCGCGGAATATATTGGGCCTAGTGAGGAATACGCGTTGACTGCGCATGACTGATTATATTAACTAACCAGTGTTTTATTTATTGTATACAAATCTACACAATTCGACGCTGCAAATATGGTGCGACGGCAATTTGTGGCAATGACAATTCGACGCGGTCAAATACGACGCATATAGAATTTGACGCAGACACAATTGGCCGCAAAAATTAAAAATGCAATAAAACAATATATTTGTAAAAGAATATAATATTCATCAAATTTTGGCCGAAATCGGTCGTTTCATTCGTGACTATAATAAAGACAAGGATATAGCCTCATCTAACTTAAAATTTTTTTAATAAGGAGAAGGGAAATAAGGGAATTAAAAAAGAATTAACTATTTAGAACTAACCTCGATCCTCTCAATGTGACAGTTTTGGATGACCGTCTGTGGCGCTTCAAACCAATGAAATTACACGCACAAAAGAGAGAAGTTAGTTCTGGTTAGTTCTGTGCTTTTTAGTGTAGTCTCACTACGCGAATATCCGTGGATTGAGTAACAGCCACGAAAAATAAATAATAATGTGCATGTGCATCCGTCGATACAATACAGACACGGCAATAGAGGTTGAGATTGTTAAACATTTTCGTGACTTTAAGTTTTAAATGTAACCTTATGTCAAATATTTAAGACTATACTGAATATTACAACAATATTTCCCATTGTCAGCGTCAAATTCTGCAGCGTCCAATTGCGATGCGATGTCGCATGCAACGAATTGTCGTACGTCAAATTGACGGCGTCAAACTGTCACGTGTAGAATTTGCCGCGACGTATTGATGTGACATCATTTTATACGATTTAATATTAAAAAGTTAAGGGTGTCTAAATTTATAAGTCGACACCCCGTACATGTAGGTTAAACGATAATTTAATTTCGTTTTGATAATCTTGTTAATCAGAATACCTAATAAATGGATAAACGTCGTCAACTATCCCTTTGAAAAGTTACTAGATATCACACGGCAAGTAAACAAATTAACAGCATTTACAACTGACAAATCGATTTGCAGACTTAATGGCATTATCTGGCGAAATCTATAATAGGCCAATTTGAATTTAGATCGATTTATTTGAGGTAAATTAACATACATATTGTTAATCAGTTTCTATAAAAGCAAAGTAGATTCTGGATGAGATTTCACTTTAGCAACACTAGTTTTAATTTATCCGATTAATTTTCATTAGGAGCGATAAAATTAAACGATTTTCCATTTAATTTATCCTTAGTCTCATACGTTTGTCTCTGAGTAACATTTCGGAAGTTATTTAGGTAAGCGATTTTCTACGTAATAGCTGCAACTTCCTACGCGGCGAATCAGATAGAAGTTAAGTTACCTAGGGTTATTTAATAACTCTTGGCTTTCCTCTTCTACGTGTTAGAGTTATAAAATCCACAGGGCTGGTACAGTGCCTAATTGCTGAAAATAACTTTAAAATTTAATTTATTTGCATTAATTTATTCATTTATTCACAAACACTATACGTATAGACTGTTGTGCCAGTTTGAAATTGCCAGGGGCAATATTTGGCAATGCGTAGAAGAAAGACGGTGTAAAAAAACGACAAGGCGAGACGGATTCGGCATCGTATTAGGAAAGATTGCAATGCAGGCATTCTTGGTCTAATTGCTACCTTCTAATGTTACAGTGTTATACAGTACATTTCTTTAATGTTGCTGCTCCTTTTATTTTTCACACGGTTTAATTTAGAAATTTAAAACTCTGAAATACGAAAGTGATGCATAAATACTATATTTTAGAGAAATTGTGGTTGGTAAAGATGGCTGCTGGGAAGAAAAAAATTAAATGGGTAGGAGGGGGTCATGTGGCACATTATTTTATAACTCCTGACGATTAATTTATAACCCTAGAATATAAAGTCCATATAAAATGGCAGTACTTTAAATATAACCTACTCAAATACCTGATTTGGGTGGTCCTGTATCTGAAACTGTGAAACTAATAAGGTTACAGGTGCTTCGTTAAAAAAAAACTAATATCACATTACGTACAGGTTGTTCGGAATTCGTTGCAATTGCAGGGTATCTTGGTTATTATTAAAGATAGAGAACTGCGGTTTTTGCAAACTGAAGGACGACACCAAAAGATTTTTTATGGCCCTTTTAGTTTTTGACATACAGGGCGAAATTCATTTTTTCCATTTTTGTATTTCAGTTGTCTTAACTCTTACAACCAAAGAAAAAACTAATAATTGTAGTTATTTTTACGTAGAATCAGTGGTGTAGTTAGATTTAAAAAATATATTTATATATTTTTCGAGATATGAACCAAACATACTATTTTCCTTATGAAACACCCTGTATATTTTTTATTTGGTAAATTATAAAGGATAAGAGCATTTTAAAAATACATAATATCTTATAGTTATTTTTTACTTGTAGACAATAAATTGATGTTTTTAATTTTATAATTAATTTTTTTAGTATGCCATGATATAAACTTTATAACCAATGAATAAAGTCACCCCTTAGCTTAAAATTTGTTTACATTTTACGGCAACATCTAAGTTTTACCTATTTTACCCCGCTTAGCACCCTTATTTACCCCTTTGTTCCTTAAGTTTGTAACTTCCTAATTAATTAAAAACTTAATATTTTAGATCAGCACAACTGTGTTTATACTCAAAACAGCGTCCAAAATAAGTATGTATCCTAGTATCCTTATTTAAAAAAAAACTATATATATGAAACTAATACCTGTACAAAAAAATTTAATTATGATTTTGGTACCAGTTTCACACTTAGTATTCTACTATTTTGTTTTTATTCAAATGTTTTTCTAAAAATTATGGAAACATACTAATTTTGGACACTGTTTTGATTCGGACTTTCGTTTCAAACAGTCCTGTCCCCAGGGCCGTTCCTTGGGTATCTGGCGCCGTGGTGCAAAAAATTATTTGCCGCCCTTGGAACAACCCTGGGGTTTAAAAAAAGGTCCTCACCTCAATTTCTTACATTTTTTTACATTATACTCTTTACTGTTTTACTCTTCTTTCCCCTATTTTTGTCCCCACTTCTCAATTGCTCTCTTTTTCGATTTTCAAAAACTTTCATTTTTCCGCCCTTACAGCGTTGCGCCCTGATGCCTTGCACCACTTGCACTACCCGCCAGGCACGGCCCTGCTCTGTCCCTGTCCGTTTTCAAGTGTAAATCAAAGAGATTCCTACCGAACTAAGTTTATATACCCTGGTGCAGCACACACACGTGACGGAGTTGGGCGCAGTCAAGCGTGGGGTTGTTCATCTAGGACGCCAACATTGGTGCGCTTTAAGAATAATTTCCAAATAGTGGGTATTTCCACACTTGGTTTACTAAAAATATTTTTGTTATTTTCAATAAAGACAGCTTTCTTAAATTTATGCTTTTTCCAATGAGGTTCCCTGTGAAAAACCCGTGCTTCTGTCCACTTTATGATGTGTTCTTTAGATCAAACGTGGTTAGCGATTCCAGGCTTGGATGTTTCTGCCTTTTTTGGGTATGCTTATGTTTTAGGATTCTAACTTTTAACGGCCGTTTTATTTCAACAATGTACGACTTCCCACATTCCCATGGTACTTGGTAGATACACTCTTTTTCCTTTTTAGATGTGTTAGGTATGGTTTTTGTTGGGATGCTCCTAAGTATTGTACTGGACTTAAAAACCGTTTCGATTTTATATTGTCTGGCAATTCTTCCAATCAGTTCTCATGTCCCTTTAATACAAGGAATCGTTAATAAAGACTATCTTGCTCGGTGGTTGTATTATTGGTTCCACATTATAATTCTCAATAATCTTATCTATGGATTTCTCGGTATAGCCATTCTGAAGCAGATCGGTCTTAAGGTTACCTAATTCGGCATTAAGGGTCACTTTTTCCTTTTTAGATGTGTTAGATATGGTTTTTGTTGGGATGCTCCTAAGTATTGTACTGGACTTGAAAACCGTTTCGATTTTATATTGTCTTGCAATTCTTCCCATCAGTTCTCATGTCCCTTTAATATAAGGAATCGTTAATAAAGACTATCTTGCTCGGTGGTCGTATTATTGGTTCCACATTATAATTCTCAATAATCTTATCTATGGATTTCTCGGTATAGCCATTCTGAAGCAGATCGGTCTTAAGGTTACCTAATTCGGCATTAAGGGTCACTTTTCCTTTTTAGATGTGTTAGATATGGTTTTTGTTGGGATGCTCCTAAGTATTGTACTGAACTTGAAAACCGTTTTGATTTTATGTTGTCTGGCAATTCTTCCAGTCAGTTCTCATGTTCCTTTAATATAAGGAATCGTAAATAAAGACTATCTTGCTTGGGTGGTCGTATTATTGGTTCCACATTATAATTCTCAAAAATCTTATCTATGGATTTCTCGGTATAGCCATTCCTGAAGCAGATCGGTTTTAAGGTTACCTTATTCGACATTAAGGGTCGCTTTTTCCTTTTTAGATGTGTTAGATATGGTTTTTGTTGGGATGCTCCTAAGTATTGTACTGGAAGCTTCCAGTCAGTTCTCATGTCCCTTTAATACAAGGAATCGTTAATAAAGACTATCTTGCTCGGTGGTTGTATTATTGGTTCCACATTATAATTCTCAATAATCTTATCTATGGATTTCTCGGTATAGCCATTCTGAAGCAGATCGGTCTTCAAGGTTACCTAATTCGGCATTAAGGGTCACTTTTTCCTTTTTAGATGTGTTAGATATGGTTTTTGTTGGGATGCTCCTAAGTATTGTACTGGACTTGAAAACCGTTTCGATTTTATATTGTCTTGCAATTCTTCCCATCAGTTCTCATGTCCCTTTAATATAAGGAATCGTTAATAAAGACTATCTTGCTCGGTGGTCGTATTATTGGTTCCACATTATAATTCTCAATAATCTTATCTATGGATTTCTCGGTATAGCCATTCTGAAGCAGATCGGTCTTAAGGTTACCTAATTCGGCATTAAGGGTCACTTTTCCTTTTTAGATGTGTTAGATATGGTTTTTGTTGGGATGCTCCTAAGTATTGTACTGAACTTGAAAACCGTTTTGATTTTATGTTGTCTGGCAATTCTTCCAGTCAGTTCTCATGTTCCTTTAATATAAGGAATCGTAAATAAAGACTATCTTGCTTGGGTGGTCGTATTATTGGTTCCACATTATAATTCTCAAAAATCTTATCTATGGATTTCTCGGTATAGCCATTCTGAAGCAGATCGGTTTTAAGGTTACCTTATTCGACATTAAGGGTCGCTTTTTCCTTTTTAGATGTGTTAGATATGGTTTTTGTTGGGATGCTCCTAAGTATTGTACTGGACTTGAAAACCGTTTTGATTTTATATTGTCTGGCAATTCTTCCAATCAGTTCTCATGTTCCTTTAATATAAGGGATCGTTTATAAAGACTATCTTGCTCGGTGGTCGTATTATTGGTACCACATTACAATTTTCAATAATCTAATCTATGGATTTCTCGGTATAGCCATTCTGAAGCAGATCGGTCTTAAGGTTACCTAATTCGGCATTAAGAGTCGCTTGGTCACGGCTGTGCTTTCTTTTTGCATAATGTTTTAATTTTATTGTTATTTCTAGTTTCGTTGCTTCAGAACGGTAAGAACAAAAATTTAGGTATTGTCCCGTATGGATTGGTTTCCTATATACAGATGTGTTAATTAAACCATTTTGTTTGCTGACAAGAACGTCTAAAAAGGTAGACAACCGTTTTTCTCTTTTTCGATAGTAAATTTAATCATTTACTGAATTTAGATAATCGTTAAAGGCGTCTATTAGTCTATCGGTTCTTCTTTTAACTGTCAAAAAAGGTTATTTTTTTCGTTTATTTCACTCTCTCTTACGACGGCAGCATAATTTTTTCTATTAAATCTTGTGAGACTTCGCTAAATGAAACTTGAGGTCAAATGACAATTTTTAAGCTTTAAAACATTTTTCTAGGCGTCTTGGGCAATTTAATATTTGAGTAGCTCGCATTAAGGAAGTAGTGGAGTGCACTCACATTTATCCTAATAATAAAATAACCGCTGCTTCGTAGCAAAGATATTTTTCTTGTAGGAAATGTTGTAACTGGCTAATACGAAAAGTCTGAAAAATTCTTTCGTGTTTTAAGAATTTATGGAACCACGTAAGGGAGGAACGCTCACTTGAAAATATCTAATTAACCTTTTAAATTTTAAAGCCGGCTTTTAGGTTTTAAAGTGTTATATGGGCGACGGCTAAACGAAACTACCATTAAGGCCCTTAAATGTATCGTTTAGCATTAAATTTTAAATTTTCAAAAGAAAACACTTAGATACTTATAAATAAGCAACTGTGTTTCTTAACTTATATATATTTTAAAAATTTTATATAATACTTCTTTTTTGCACCCTGTTTTTCGTTAAAGGTTTTTATTAAATCGGCAGCTTATCTATTTACTATTTTCAGGGCGGCTGGTGACAGGAGGGCCAAGTTTTGTAAGTAATTAATAATACTAAGTAAAATTTTCTTAAGCGTAAGCACTAAAAATCGAATTTTTGATTTTAATGTATCTATCAACATATTTTGGTAGCTTCATAAGTTGAAAGTAATGATTGAAACGGTTTTAATTTTATTTTTTATTTTTAAGTGATTAAAAATTTCGAATACCTACTATTTGCGTAAATTACAATATATAAGCGAATAATTACTGGATTTTGATGAAAATTGGTTTGGGAATAGTGGAAAAACAGAAAAAAACAATTTACGAAAAAAATGCTTATAAATAATTAATTTTATTATAAACAAACGAAAATTTAGCTATATTGTTGGTGTTGTAGAAAAAAATTATTTATGTAAAAATATTTGCTAGACTATTAACTAAATAATGGCACAAGAAAATTTTGGTGCTCTTTACCAGACAAAAGATATAAACGGTTTAATGCGCCAGAGACCGGTTTTATTTAGCCGATTTAGCGATTAAATGTACTAAACAGCGGCTAAGGTGAACTCGTTACTCAGAGCGCTGTGTCTTACGCCGAGTTTATGAACATATTTCTGCCTTCTGCGGTCTTCGAGGCTAAATAAAACCGCATTAAAGCATTTGTATCTTTTTTTCTGGCAAGGAAGCACCACCATTTTCTTGTGCCATTATTTACTTAGTAGATTATTAAATATTTTTTGTATAAACAAAATGTTTTACAACACCGAGAAGTTGGCCAAATTTCCATTTGTTTATTATAAAACTAATTATGTATAAGAAAATATATTTTTTTACGTAAATAACTATTTTTCTCTGTTACTTTACTATTTCTTAGCATACAAACGAATTTTTATCGAAATCCAGTAATTATTATTTTCATTTCATTTTTCGAAAAAAATGATTCTTTATAAAAAAATTTCTTGTAAATAAGATTCACAAAAAGAAAATGTTGATTTTGTATACAGGTCTCGCAAAATCATATAACACAATATTTTTTTCAAGAGCAAACTACCTTTATTTTTTATTTTTAAGCAAAATATCATTTAGAAAAATTATTAAGAATAACATTTTGAATTACTTTTTTATATGTTACAGGGGTATTAAAAGTTTCATGAAACTAACTTTTGAGTTATCAAAAATTATTTATTTTACATTTTTATAATAAAATAACCTAAAAACACGTATAATTTTTTCGTACACCTGCCTTTACTCAAAATCATACATTACACTATTTTTCAGCTCAAAACAAATGTGATTAAGGCATTTTCACCAATTAATGAAGTTTAAAAATTTTTTGTATTATCGTTTTTATTGATCACAAACATTATTCTAATTAAATTTTTCCCATGACATTTTACTTAAAAATAAAAAATAAAGGTAGTTTACTCTTGGAGAAAAATTATGTTTTTCAAGTTTTTGCAAACCCTGTAGACAAAATTAACATTTTCTTTTCGTGACCCCTATTTTTTTTTGCAAGCAAAATTTTTATGAAGAATAACTTTTTTCCGAAAGATCAAATTTTTGGTCCATTTGTCCTCTTGTTAACCCCACCCGTGGACAGTCTGTATATTGTAATTTACAAAAACAGTACTTAAAATTTTTAATCTCTCATAAACTTTTGGAAAAATTAAATTTTCAAAAATTGTTTCGGGGTATTACTCTCAACCTATAAAGCTACCAAAATATGTAAATAGATGCATTTAAAACAAATAGTTAATTTTTAGTGGCCCGCTTAAGAAATTTTGACTTCCCCCTTTATAACAAGTAGATGTTTTTTGTCTAAATCACTTGTTTTGCAATTCTATTTTTCACCGAGCAGTATTAGCGCATTTTCATAAATGCCATTCACTAACCACCATGTGTACAGAAAAATAAAATAATTGGTCGGTCATCGACATTATAATAATCCGTTTTTCTTTTTAACTTTTGAAAATGCGCATATGTGCTTTCTTTAGTTTTAATGCATGCAATCTTGTATTGCTATATAAACCCAGAAAGACACTTTAAAATACAGCTGAGTAAATTAGCTGGATTCTATATTAAGAAAGGTTTCCATAGGTTTGTAGCTATTTTAAAGGATTCATTACTTATGTGTTAGTTTTAAAAAATAATTATGTAGGAGTCATGGACTAGATGACCTTATGGACGAGTCACGCCTGCTGCTTTGATTCCAGGTAAAGAGTTTTTTAAGAAAATGGTAATTTAATAACTAAACAATATTAAGATAAAGAAAATTCAGCGACACCTTATAAAATTTTACATTTATTCATAAAAAATAGTACCATTTCTTTTTAAATTTTTGTGTGAGTGTTGCCTTTAAATCAACTAGAATTTTTAGTTTTATCTCCTTCATCTATACAAAATGACGAAGAAAAATCTTAAAACGTATTTTTTAAGATCCTTTCTTCTTCATTTTGTATAGATGTAGTTACTGGTATCTACAGATAAAGCTCTTAAATAAAATTATTTTATGCTACCTCAGATCTCTTGGATATTAATAAACTAAACTTACATATTTCTAACCTGAACTTTATCGACTTTGATTTCTTTCTTAAAATCCCACCAGTTTATTACAGGGTACCACGTGTTTTAGTACCAAAAAAAAATATGTAATTATTTACAAAATTATTTTAAAAACGGACTTGGCAAAGTTTATAGGCTTAAAATATTTTTTCCACAACTTTTCTTGTAGTACCTTAGTTTAACGCATTGCATTAAAATATTTATTAAAACATATATTAAAAATAAGAAAAGCTTTTTTGACGGTTTTTAAACAATTCAAATAAGTATAGACATTGTTAATATAATTAAGTAACTTTGACTATGCTGGCTTAAATCCTTTCTATTTTAAAAGTACATTCACCATTGTGTCAGTAAATTTTTGTACTTGGTAGATGACTAGCTTAAAACCATATAGGTACCACCCAACCAC
This sequence comes from Listronotus bonariensis, assembly GCA_014170235.1. Classification (NCBI taxonomy): domain Eukaryota; kingdom Metazoa; phylum Arthropoda; class Insecta; order Coleoptera; family Curculionidae; genus Listronotus; species Listronotus bonariensis. Next base: position 771,130 of record JACEGR010000008.1, read on the forward strand.
CATTAATGAAAATTATTATTTTTTTATAATATACGTACTTACGTATAATATATAAATATTTTAAAAACTGAAATTCTAGCAATTTTTTGTTTTAACAGTAATAAAGTCAGCAGGATTACAATTTGCAGAAGTTATCGCAAAAATCGACAATTTATTTTCGAAATAATTGACCTGTCAGAATCAAGGACCAATTTAACATTAAAAACCATGTAAACTTACCAATTTTTTTAACGATATGCAGTAAATTAAAAGTGGTATTTGATTGACTGTTAAGAGCTTAACCCAAATTTAAGGAATATATTGGCCTGGCGTCAATTGCGCAGTGACTTAATAAGACGGTTCGTTCATTTATATTACAAGGGCTTACACTACTTATTTGAGTCAAAAAATATTTTCGTCTTTAAAATATTGTTCTAATGTATTTTTATAGTCTCACTTTTAAAGGAAAGCTTCTTTCCCTTGTCCATTGACGAGCTGTAGTGAATTTGACACTCCCCTATAAGGGTACATCCAGAAATTACGTGAGGTGTTTTTTCCTATTTTTTTATTCCCCCCTCCTTCCCCTTGGAGAGATTTGATGAAATTTGCTTAAACCCTTTCCTCCTCATCCCCCAAAAGAAATATTACGTGAAATATTTCGATACGTAAAAAGGCACCACTTTTTAAACCAAAATATTAACTTTGTCATTGACATAATTTTGAAGAGCAAAAAAAGGGAGCTTCACTCAAATACTAACATTGCATCACAGAATACATTTTTCTTTTGAGGAACCTGTTTAAATTTCGTTACATTGAAGAAAAATTACGTGATATTTGCAGAAATACCCCTCCCCCCACGCTGAGATTTGGTGAGATTCAACTTGACCCAATGCCCTCCCCGCTAAATACCTTATGTAATTAATCGACGGCCCCCAAGTATTTTACGGCTTCTGTTTTGAAGAATTAGCTAGTAATAATTATCCTTTAGCAGTTTCCAACGGAGGAAAACTTAGTGCCACTTTTATACATTCATTTACAGTTTAACTTCCCGCTCCGAACCTCCTACTTTTTTCGTTTTTATTTGCCCTTTAAACCAGCAAATACTTAAGTTAAATTGTGTTTTTCAATAAAGTGGACATTTAATATTAAAACAATTTATTTTCACCATTTTCTAAAATTTGCAAATATTTAATTTAAAAAAGCAACTAAAGATTTTATTACATCATAAAAAACAATATTTTCTGCCATATAAATTTATGTATTTTCTAGTAATAATGGGATTTTTGACAACCCTATCGTTATACCTTTTATTATAGGTATAGCCAATAGAGAGACCAGGAGGGGCAACTGCTATATCCCAACTGTCTGTTGGTAATATATGTATTATTAAAATTTATCCAAATTTAGAAGCTTACCAAAAATTAATATAAATTTTTTACTAACCTAAATAATGTTAAAGATTCTTTTACCTATTCCTTGAAAAACTTTTATGCTATTAATTTTTTGGCTTCCCCCTTCCGAAAAATCCTGGCTACGCCCATGCTACTTCAATAAAACAAATGAACCCTGTTTATACATTTTTTTTATTGTCAACTACTTTTAAATACTATATTTTTATTTTCATTATATTTTCACGCTTATTAAGCCATCTTTTCACCATACCAGTGGAACCATATCTTGGCAATGGGCACTACGACCACTAAAATGACGACGAATCCAATGCAGCAAGACACACCCATCCACTGCATCCAGGTCAGTTCTTCCAAGGCACAGCCGTATCTGCGTCTTGGAGCTGGGGGTCTAGTAGGGATCCCTTGGAGTTCGTCTATGTCTGCATAGTCATCATCATTTTCATCTGTAACCGAAAAAATATATAAATTTTATTAGGTAGAATAATTATGTTTAAGGGTAGGCACAGACACAAATAACTATACAGTGTGTCTAAAAATACGCTTATAAATGTTTTAAAACATGGGCGCGCCTTTAAATCTAGATCAGGGATGGCGAACCAATGGCCCGCGACGTAAAGATTTGGGCACGCGAGCATCTTGATGTTTTTTTTTCGTATATTACGTGTTTGTACGAGTGAAAGAGAAAGGATTTTTCTTTTTTGCTCTTTAAAATGTCAGGACATTATTTTACATTTTTCTACATAAAAGGCACGTTCATACAAAAAGGTTTGCCATCCTTGGTCTAGATATATAAGTATATTACATCTAGATCCAAATGATTAGCACTGTTTATACACAGCTGGGGAGGAGGCAGCTTTACAAAATGACTGATATTTTGTCAAATTTGCCAACTTACCTTTTCTTTAAAAACGGAAAATTGGGTTTAAAAATTATATTAGGTCTAATTAAAAGGTCGCTTGAATAAAAAACGTTTGCCAATTTTGCAAATTTTGTTTAAAGGTCAACCAACAAAAAAATAAAGGTTTTAAAACACAAAAAAATATTTGGGCAAGTATTATTTAGTGCTACCTTACTGGTCTTACTGTGATCCGGACAAAACATAAATTAAAATCTTTATTTAACACCTTGTGAAACAAACTAAGAATTCTTCTGGTTATGTGGTGCCCCACCCTATTTTCGGGGTGAGGGAGCATTTTGCACCTGTTTTGCAGTATTAAAAAATTAAAATATTGTACCAGTAAAATTACCACTACATTCTCCAGATATAAATACGTGTGACTTTTTTGGTAGGGCGCTCTTAAGCTTCAAAAATACCAAGATTTTTTTAAGGCGAATTTTTAATTATGAGAAGCAAGAAATATTTAAGAAAAAAACTTACTGAGCAGATCAGGTCTAGCCCCCAAGTTTCTCAAAATCATTGCTTCGGTTTCCATTTTTGGTGCTATTTTGACAGTTGAGGTTTCACAGAAACACGACACAAAAAACAACAAGTGCTACTGGCAATTGTTGACAGGTAAATAATAATTGCGATATGTGCAGTCGCTATAGAAGACGGTATTGGCGATATTTTCCAGGTTTGGACTTTTGAAATTAAAATATTTTTAAGTCTTTAATAACACCACCCAAACGGGTTGAAAAGTAGTTAATAAAAAATAATATGGTTAGTTAGCAAATTTTAGCAAGCAGTATTTTCTTTAGTCGTTATTCTCAAGCTTATAAATGATTATTTTACATAAAATATTGTTAATTATTAAGCAGTATGTGTAGTTTTAAAAAATACATGCATTTGTCCCTTTAAGTTGCACTGACGTAGCCAGAAATTAGATTTGGAGGGTACTAGCAAGAACTCCAATTCTAGTTTGCATAATCGAGTTTTATCCCCAGTTTTGCTAAGTTTTAACTCTGATAGCCAATTTTTTAACCAATTCCCTATCCTGAAAAATATGCGCAGGGCATTGCAAAATTTCTGTCACAAGGTATCTTTAATCATTGGATTGTAGCATCAAAAATCCTTTGCAGTAAAATATTTTGAAAAATCAAGCATGCTCGCTTAAAAAAAACCGTCTGTACTCATAGTCCATGGGCCATTATAAAACAGACTTTATGATATGAACACTTTAAAAACCTTATTAGGAAGGTTTTTTTTTACTAATCTATCACAAATATCCGTACCGCCATATATGAAAGCGGCACATTATCCCAGCCTGTCAATGTCAAATGTTTTGAGTGTCGGACTGGGTAGGCGCGTCACAAGTTTACCACAATGTTTTCATGCAATTTTTAAACATTTTGTCAAAAATGGTATGGGTTATACTAACGAACCCATAAGGCTCAAACACATGTTTCGGGTATCGGACTAGGCGGGCTACGTGACTGAAAACCTTACGATTTTTGGCACAATGTTTAAAAATTGCATGTAAACATTGTGGTAAACTTGTCCGACAAAAAAAAGTGACGCGTTCGCCCAGTCCGACATCCAAAACATTTGACCTTAACAGGCTGGGTGAATATATGGTGGTATGAATATTCGTGGTAGACTCGTCAAAGGAACTGCCCTAAAAATAACTGGCCCAGAAGCTATAATTCTTAGAATAAGTTTTGACAATAATTAGCACAAAATGATACCTACAATAGGAGCAGCTTTAAAAAGCTTGATTTTCTTTTCGAGCCCGAAAAAAGTTCTTTATTCCTGTATAATTTATATGTATCTATTCCATATGCGACTCTGCTTGGGTAATGGCATCTTCCACAACCCTCCTCCTCCTAAAGAAATTGTTCTTCTTTTACCCATTAATAAAATTTAGGGGACCTGTTGCTAAATAGATATTTTTAGAATTTCTGTACTTTATTGGAGCAATAGTGCAATAGTGTGTCCAAAAAGTCTAAAAACGGTCAAATATCTCAAAAAGCTTTAAACCAAACTGAACGAAATTCGGTATTCTAGGGTAAAACCACACTCTGAATTTAATATACACCTTACAAATTTTAAACTAGTGGCTTCACATTTCTGACAAATCAAATTCCTAAATAAAATAAACAATAATACTCATTAATACCAAAATTTAAAAGACATACGAGATTATAAAAAGGAAAATCCTACACTAAATGTTCATTTTTAAGTTAAACAGATCATTTTGATATTTAATAACCTAACCAGAACTAGAACTAGATATTCCTTATGTCAAAACTGACGAGGCACCAGTTTGAAAGTTGCAAGGTATAAACGGTTGGTAATACCTACGCAGTTTATTTATTATTTTTACTAAATTAAACATATTTTCTGCTATTAACCCTTAAAGAGAAAAAATGGACTTCCGCACCAATGTGTATTTAAAAACAGCTGAAATTTAATAATAAAATATAAAAATTGGTATCTCAAATAAATTTAAAAATTTTGAATTGATTTTTGCGCGTTTTGGCAATATCGCGAATATCAACACCGAATTCAGAGTATGGTTTTTGGTTTTACCTTGGAGTACCGAATGTGGTCAAGTTTGATTTAAAACTCTCTGAAATATTTAAGCGATTTAGACTTTTGGATACACTGTATGCATGCCTTTATAGTCCATCTATAAGAAGCCTAGATTTTTTCTTTCGTTCCTTCATTAAAAGTGTTTTTCGTATAAACAACCTACCTAAAGCCGCGTCCAGACTTAAAACAATTCACCGTGCCGGCCGCCCCACGCCGCATACTGCACCACATAGCGCATACGTGGACGTGGACGAAATTCACGTCATTTCAAGGGCTTGGCGAATGATTTGCCGGTGATTTAAAGCCCATCGGTTTTCAAACGTCAAAGGAGGGCGCAAACAGTTTGGTTAGTTTGGAGGGATGTTTGGCGAATTGCTGCAAGTCTGGACGCGGTATATTACTTGAAACACAAACCGTGTTTTAGTATTTATGTTCCATACCTTAGTAGACTATCTCAAGAGTAAATAAAAATGACTATAGTGTCTTTCTACGCTAGCCATACTATTCAGATTAGGTTTCTCACAATTTTTATATTTTTCTTAGAGAAAGATAATTCAACAATATTTATAATTCGTCCCTGGCTCAACCTTTGAACATTGCATAATATAAAAAGAATATTTGTGACTTTTTGCAAATCAAATTGTTGGTTCCCAAATAAAAAAAAATTAAAGTCCCTGAAGTGAGAAAAAAATATAACAATAAGATTGATTTAATAAGACTAAGCAAGTGGGCTAAGTTAACTAAAAACTAAGATATTTTATCGTTATTTTCCTAATTTGTTATAGCACTACGCTAATTTCTTTGCAAAAACTCACACATACCAGCGAATCCTGATAAAGTCCGTTCTGAAAACCTGGAATTTAATAACACCTCAATAAAATTGGTTTAAACAATGAATAAATAGTCGATAAATTTGATAAGAACAAAGACTTTTTATTGGTATTTAATAACTCGAAGTTATAAAAAAAGTTTTTTATTTTCTTTAAGCTGGTAATTGCTTTCTTTAAATACATCAAAGAAAAAATAAAATTTGTGTAACTAAATTTTTTTGGTGAACGGCGCCGAGAGGTAGCCAACGCCATTTAGAGAAAAAGAAGAAGAACTATTTTTTTACCAGAATTAACCAGAACTAACTATATCAGAGCATTAGGATTCAATAAGTGCAATAGATACCTCTGCAGATGCACCGTGCCATCGAAAGCAAAACGTCGAACACTAATTTTAAAAATCGGTCTTGTTGTAGAATAGTACCGCAAGCAATCTCCACATTCCAAACAGATAGTCCACCTTAAACAGCGGCTGGACTGCGGCGAAAATCTATCCGTGGACAACGAGACCGTGTTTTGGATGGGGACGGAGCTTCTGTCGTATTTTAATTACCGCCTTTGTCCCGTTAACTTGATTTTAACTCTCTTATGGGACTTTTTTGCAAAGTAACAGTTTACTACCGTGCATCCCCTTACACTGTTTTTGTCAATAGGTTAAAAAAATTAACAGATAAACCGTAAAAAATTGTATCTTTAAATTAACCAAAACATTTGTGAGAAATGCTAATGGGGAAAAATGCTATGAAATACAGCAGCTGTATTTTTCGGTATTTGTACTATGTTAAAAGAAATATGTGGTAAAATACGTATAATATCTAAAAGCTCGGCATCCACGGTACCTAGTACTTAGGCTCTAGTTAAACCTTCTTAGACTGTCAAGGATGAAAAAAGACTTGCCAGGCTCAATGTACAGGTTGTCAAAATTGGGCATTTTTATGGACTATATCAGTTACTACTAGAGTTATTAAAAAACCGATGTATGTGTTATGGGCTCGATTTTGAAACAACTAAAAATGGCGCATTTAGAATTTTGATAAAATTATTTATTTGAGAGATTCGGAGAAAAAAATACTTTTTTGATTTTACCCTATATATCCTTTAATACAAGAAATGGCAAAAAAACATAATGACAATTTTTGTAAAACTTCTTAAGTAGAATCTACAGAAAGTATGAGATTGTTTAACAGGGTTGCGTTAAATAGTTACGATGCCAACTCAATGTTTTTCTTATGTGACACCCCGTATATTTTTTACTAATTAATAGCTCCTGTCACTATGATAACAAATATATATAATATTGTATCATTATTTCTTGTTGTTTTTTAAATATTTTAATTTTAATATTTGTTTTTGAGGGTACCCCGTATAAACACTTTCTTTCACAATATTATTTTAAAATAATAATTAAATGTTATAGTTAGGATATTTTTAACTTTTTATACTAACCTTAATATAATTTTAAAAGTATAAACACAGTAAAATTAATGTGTGGTTTGTGAAAGAGCCAAATAATTCTTTTAAATTGTACTTACTGCTTTTATGTCTCCTAATTTTTTCGTATCTTGTTTAGTTGAAGAGAAAAAAATAAAATTCACTTAATTGCCTACTTTTAAACCATAAAAGAAGCATTGCGGAACCTTTTTTAAATTTTATTATTTAATTTTTTATAATTTTTGATTAGCAATTATGTAACAAAAATATTTAATATTTAAATAAGGTTTATATCCAGTATACCAGTTTTTACTAAAATAAGTGTGTTCAAAATTTTTTGGTTTTTTGAGAGTTTTAACACCCTGTATCTCAAAAGTTAAGACGTTTAGGACATACCTTCATATGAAGTTTTCTTCTTAAAATAAACTGAAAAATCACCTTCTTTAATTTTGATATTCAATTAGAAAACACCCTGTATATAATATTCTTGTGTATTTATAGCGTTCTTGTTAACATATTTTAAATTTAGTAAAAGTTTTAAAATAAAATTATATTTTGTTGTAGTAACTTATATAGATATATTTAAAAAAAACAGAAACATTTTAGTTATGAGCATATCATAGATAACCTATATTTAGATCCGCAGTGGCAAGAAGCATTTTTCGGATTTTTACGACCTTGCGCATTAAACAAATAAATGGGTGGACGAACATGCGCACTTAAAAGCCGTGGCAAAATACAAACACCGGCACCCCGTACCCTTCGTCCGCGGTCTGACCGTGACGCTCATTAGCTATCGTACTTCGAACAGAAAACCAGCACGCCGTCGACAAATTCTTTCCGATAATGCGGATAGTTTGTTTGGCGCCAGGTGCGTTACTCTCAACTTGCTTGCGCACAAACCGGTTTTTTCGCCCATGAAATGTAACTTTTGTTTCGCGCAGGTTATAACATTGGCAATCCATCAATCAGTGGAGCATATACATTTGTAGGTATTAAATTTTGTTTATTGTGTTTATACTTTAGAAGTATATTAAGGTTAGTATAAATCATAAAAAATATCCAAATTATTACATTTAATTATTATTTAAAAATAATATTGTAAAGAAGGTGTTTATAGGGGTCGGTACGTTTAAAAACAAATATTAAAATTTAAATATTTAAAAAACTACAAAAGATAAAGATACTATGGTATATATATTTGTTATTGTGGTAACAAGGACCAATAATTAGTAAAAAATATACACGGTGTTCCATAAGAAAAACATCAAGTTGGCATCGTAACTTTTTACCGCAACCCTGTATAAAAATCGAATACCCTCTGTACATTCTACGTAAAAAGTTCTACAAGAACTGTCTTTATGGTTTTTTGCTGTTTCTTAAATTAAATGATATATAGGGTGAAATTAAAAACGTCAATTTTTAATATCGTCTCTTATCTCTTAGATAAATAATTTTAGTTACATTCTAACTACGCCACTTTTAGTTTCTTCAAAATTTCTCCATATATTTGATAATTAATAACTGAGATACCCAGTTTTGCCCACCCTGTACTTCGCTGTTTTTGCCTTTTATAGGAAATTATAGTTTATAGTCTAAGTAATTTTTTTAGGCTATAAACTTAAAGTTTATCGTTCGCTAAAAAACAAAAGAATTGGGAAATAACGGACACTTTCAGTTTGATATGAGGAAGGCGAAACGCGTCATTGAAGAGGGTTCCGGTGAATGACTTGAAAAGCAGAATTTCTTCTTTTGAATTGTCAAAAAGGGAGATTTCTCTCCTACGTATATTATCAGGACAGTGGGGAATTATTTTTATTTAGTTTCTCAAATCTTACTTGCCGACTCCTGATAAAACTTGATGCCAAATAACTGTATAATCCTTATCAATAAGTCGTCACCGTTTAATTTTTATAAATCGGTCCAGTTGTGCTAGAGTTACAAGCGTTTAAAGTTTAGCGCCAATCTGTACATACATTGCAGTTTTTAAAAGTTCTCTTCCCCTTAACTTTTAAATGGGTAAAATTGTGCCACTTAAGCTACTTTTGGCAATAAAATAATTGTGTTCACGCGGTCTAGTGTCAAGGGGGCACTAGCAACTTTTTAAAATAGAAATAGGAGTCGTGTAGCACCTCGTTTTAAAAGCTCTTAAATTCCCTACTTAATGCCACTATGTTTTTAAAAATCGACCCAGCCGTTCTAGACAAGCCAATTTCATTAGAACCACCGCTTGTACGGTATTTAAGCCAAATTTCAAACGGTTCCAAGTCTGGAATTAAGAGACCTTTGAAACAATAAACCAATGAAACAATGAATTTTATTCCTGTTAGTAACCACCATGGTTTTACACGCTTTACACTTTAAAACGAGGTACTACATGACCTCCATTTCCATTTGAAAAAAAAGTTGCTAGTGCCTTCTTGGCGCTAGGCCATGTGATCGGAAATTGTTTTTATGCCAAAGTTATATAGTAAGTTTATAAAAAAGTTAAGTGACACCCTTTTACCCAAATTTTACCCGATCTTGATATGTTGTTTCATTCAAAAGATAAAGTGGGGGGGAACTATTTTAACAGTATGTTACCGTCCAACAACTAAGTTGTTCTTATAAGATACTCTTGCTTTTTGTGTTATTCACCGTAAACCCGATACAGCCAGTTTGATAAGTCCTATGAAGTAGACGGAACGGGCACTGAAAGAGGTCCCAGTGACATAAAAAGCAGGAGTTGAGGGAACATTTCTTTTTGTAAAAATTTACCTTGTTAAACTTCTTGGTACTATTTTATATTTTAAATGATTTGCAAACATCAAATATTGCTTTCTACCATTTTGTTAAGCCCTTTTATATTCTGCCATAACTTTATATAAAAGGACTCTTCATGTCCTTTTATGCAGCTAAGGACTGAAATGAATATGATTGGAACGTTTTATTTCATTAAAAGAAATCCTTTCTGCCTTAACGCTTTATACCATTTCAATATTGTATAAACAAGCAAACTTAATTTTAAATGGGGTTCCACCATTATAAGTGATTATGGGAAGCACGTTTTATATAAACTCTAGGATAGTATATTTTTATCTAACCTCGCAAAATAAAGATTCTAGTTAGGTATATAAAAGTTTTGTAACTTTGCTAGGTAGGTTTTACACCTAAAAAGTTAATATACAATGCCTAAGGGTACATCGTAAAAATCGAAACCGATTGAACAGATCGCATTGAAACTAATACTGTGCCCTTCGTCCTAGAATTTATCGGATGCAGATAATCCGGTTCTAAATTTGACAAAGAAAAGTATATACAATGACAAAGAGAGCAAACAAAAAAATATACTTCTTACCTTACTTTTGTGATATTGTTTAAATAAATTTCATTAAATTTTAGTAAATAAGACAAAATAATAACGCAAACCACTAAAGAAACACTATCACAATATTTTAGCAAATATTCAAGCTTATTTTATTTCCCACTATTTCGTTTTTGGACTCTCAGCTGTTTTACTTAACTGTCATTTTCAAACCCTTTTTCAAAACCGTAAATATTGTATAAATTTAATCTCCGATCCGACTGAACTATATTTAAATCGCTTGAAAAACCGGGTGGACTTATGGCGTTTAATCCAATCCCTAACCCAATCTGAAACGTGTATATCGTATATTTTTCGTCGGATTAGGTTTTATCCGATCGGTTAAATCGGATTCAGTTTAACAATATCCCCTTAGTCATTGAGGTTCTAAAGTCCGACTTTCCACAGTACAGCGATCTGTGGACATAAATCGAATTTTCTTTTTTTTAGCATGGGTTCTATTTATACTACTGACCAAATAATCATATCCCAAAATCATAGTTTTGTTTGTCCACGCATCATTGAAATTTATTGCATTAAAATATAGAGAAATTGTATACGTAGGTAATATATTATCCGTTATATTAGTTACGATTTTGCGTAAATTGCAAGAATTTTACCAATAAAAAAACTGCTTTTTATAAGTCTTAAGCCACGTTCAGACTTGGATACAATCGGCCAAAAAATTTGTTGGTCGACTGTATCTTGAATGTTGCACATCGGTCGGTTTACTTGTTGCAAACGCCATGGCAACATCCGTGGGCGTTTTCATCCAAGGAATCGGCAAGACGCCTGTTTTCCATTTAATATGGAAAACATCGGCAGATTTGTACGAGCTTTAAAACTAGTGTGGACGCGAAACACTTGTATCTGCAAATGTTGGCCAACTTTGTGGCTAAAAATTTTTTGAACAAGATACAGTCGGCCGACAATGTTGTCTCGATTGTATCCAAGTCTGTACATGGCTTTATATAATGAAGGCGACAAACACATCTAAATTTTCTAATAATTACATCTTAAGAATCTAATTATGTGATGTCTATCAATTTGTTTTTCTTATTAAAAGACGATGGTGCAGATTTAAATATTTTGTTTGGTTTTTGCACATTTACTACGCTATAAAAAAGGGTTAACCAAGTATATTTGCCATTTTGTATAAGCATTGGTAAGAGTTAGGGTACGGTAACTGTTTTGAAGCTTAGGTTTCGGCAATAGGGCTAGAATAATAAAAGTTGTAATAGAGCTAATTATCAACGCTTTTTACATTTAAGATCCTGATCATTCTTAAGTAATTAGTACAACCCGTTAAAAATAAAAATTATTTACAGCTTCTGTATCCGGGATGTCCCTAGCTCACTCCTATAACTTTTTATTTTTTAGGATATTAAGATTAAATTTGGTACGTAGATATGTCACATAAAAATGAATTATTTGACATATTTGGTTGTTACCCACCACTTCCGGTTCAGCCGGAAAAGACCCTAACTTTTTTATTTTAAGAGGGATACCCGGTATATTATTACTTATTTAAATAGAAAATTACATTTCGAGTACAATGACACTGCATTTGCAGCTTTTTGACATCTAACCTTAATTTTTTTATTTAAATTATTTAATTCAGAGTGCAATGCGATAAAATTACAAATTTTGGATCAAGTAGTCACGGAAAAATAGATGTAACAATATTTTCTTTTTATAGCCTCTACAGAATCGTCTAAAGTTTGCAAAGTCGCATTTATGGTCTTAAGTCAGTTTTTTAAATGGATCCAGGGTGGCTTACTATATTAGCTAAAAAGAGTATTTTTACTGACAATTTAATACAACAAAATCAATATTTTAGTTAAAAGTATGCAGAAAAATCCTTAATAACTAATTATTTTCCCGAATAGCACCAACCAACACATCAACCTGTATCTTTTGTAACACCCTCAATGGTTAATTAAAGTAAAAAAAGCAGTATATAATTTAATAAGCAATAATCACCTATTGTATTTTTCAAGCCCCCTAAATTCTTTACAATAATACGGGCCTATTAATTTTTGGGATATACTTCTAACTAAAATATTGATTGTGTGGTATCGAATTGTTGGTAAAAAAATGCTCTTTTGACCTATTATAGTGAGCCACCTTGATCCATTTAAAAAACTGACTTAAAACCGTTACTATGATTTTGCAAACTTTAGACGACTCTGTAGAAGATATAAAAAACAAAAGACGGTCGCGTATATTTTTCCATGACTACTTGATCTAAAATTCGTCGTGTTATCGCGTTCATGGTACTCTAGATTGAAAATAAAAATTTTTAAAAATTTAGAGGTCAGATGTCACAAAGTTAAAAATAAAGTGTCGTTGTACTCGGAATGTCATTTTCTATTTAAATAAGTAATAATATACCGGGTATCCCATTTAAAATAAGAGAGTTAGGGTCTTTTCCGACTAAACCGGAAGTGACAAGAAACGACTAAATATGTGAAACATGTCATTTTTATGTGACATACCTACGAACCAAATTTTGTTTTAATATCTTAAAAAACAAAAAGTTATAGGGGTGAACCACCACACTCGGTATACTAAGTAAAAATACTACCTCAAAGCTAATTATAAATTTACACCCCTAAAGTTTCTTTTCTTTTATACTAAAAAATTACCGCATATATAAGTGTATTGGGTTAATTCTGTAGTTTGTAGTATAATACTTTTAAATGGACACCCTGTGTATAATATTACCATTATAAAGATCGTCCTTTACAACCAAATTGGATGTTTATTAGTTTTGAATATACAGGATGTCTCAACTCAATTTATACACCAAATAACTTCGCCCCTGTACAAGATATAAAAATAAACTTAAATTAAAAAGTGTTTATTCGGATACACTCTTTTTAGTGATAGTACTAGTTATTATACAAGGTATAAAAACATAATTTTCATTGGCAAGTAGGTTTTTAAACGGAACATTCTATATTTTAACAAATTTTGACTCTGTAATAAATTCTACATCAAACATAAATAACACATTATACGTCAATTATTGCTGGTTTTTAAAATATCAATAGTATGCTGTTATACTCATTAACACTGGCAGAGTGACAAATAATCACTTAATTAACTTCCGTTGTAAGACCTACTAAAAGGTATGTCAGCAAGTTAGTTTATTTTAGACACATATTTACTAAATTGAATTAAAAACCAACAATCTTTAATTATGACTGGTTTTTAAGTTAGGTTAATAAATATGTATCTAAAATTAACGAAATACCTGACTTACCTATTAGTAGTCCTTACAATGAAAGGTAAATACTTATTATAGTATTTGTTACTCTGACAGTGACAGAAATCTTTAAAAATAACTAGAACGAAAATATGTTTTTTTCTCCACTTTTAATGGTTAGTGAGTAAATCAGCATACTCTTATTCAGCATTTCAAAACCAGACATAATGGACGTAAAATCTGTTATATATTTTTGATATAGAATTTAGTACAGAGTCAACATTTGTTAAAATTTATTCCATTTAAAAAAAAGCCTACTTGAAAATAAAAATTGTGTTTTAAGACACCTTGTATAATAACTAGTACTGCCAGTAAAAAGAGTGTACCCAAATTAACATTTTTTATTTGGAGTTTATTTTTGTATCTTGTACAGGGGCGAAGTAATTTGGTGTATAAATAGAGTTGGAACACCCCGTATATTAATTTTGTCCAACACTTCGATATGCTTGCTGCACTGTGTGCCCCTTTTTGAACTTCTGAACCGTTTGGTATATTTTCATGAAACTTAAAACAATAATGATCCAGATCTGCATTTTTGACATATTAATGACAGCTCTGAATGTCAAGGTGCAATATTTTTTAATAGAAACGGGAGTCTTGTGGCCCATCATTTTAAAGCTCCTGACGAGTACTTTATAACCCCAGAATTAAAAGTCAAAACCTTCACATAACACAAAATGACGGTACTTTACCAATTACCTGAACACCATATTTAGATTGCCGAACCTTATAAAGTAAAAGTAATTATTGTAGTATTTTCTTAAAACCCTTTTAAAATCTTTTAAAAGGGCTTTATAAACAGTTAGGTTTAATATTGTAACTTAATATTTGTTTAGAACAGCTCAAAAGCGTTTGTCATTATTTTAATATGCTACACAATAACACTTAAATACTTAACACACAGGAGCTACGTAATAAAAAAATAAACTTCGAATAATTTGGTTTTAAATTTTGCTTTTCTTACCCAAATATTAAAGTATTAATGCGTAAGGTAAATAACTAATTAAATAATTTTTTCCGCTTTTTGATTGATGTTTAAATTTCGATAAAAGTCCAGTTTTTACTAAATTTTTCTTATACAGTTTTGTTTAATTTTTAAAAATAGATATTTAGGTCCGAATATTATCATTATTTTTAGGTATTACTCTACTACTTAGTATAATGCTGATCGGAGCAAAATTTTAATTTTATTTACTTTTTTAGACCATCCGACCAGGTTTCTATCTATTTTGACTTTTACTATATTGCATTAGGTATTTTATTAGTATATCGGCCAGTAATGCAATAACAAAGCAAATAACTATTAGTCATCCAATCCGAAATGTTTACATGCCGGCATTCGCGTTATACCGTCTCCCTTACACGCATTGCCTGTTTATATTTTTGACTGGCTGATTCTGTATACTGTGCCAGTTGCACTTGCATCTCTTTGCTTTAGATCTTTGGAGAATATTGCGGTTCAAAGATGGCGGTAAAAACGTTGTAATTCTCATTCAAAGAAAAAAACAGTATTGTATTTTCAATACTAGTGAGTATGTCAAACAATAGTAGGAAAGCCCAAGATGCTAAATGGGAATTTACTTGAGCGACCTAGAGAAGGCTCTTTTAAATGAACTTTTGTCTTACCCCGTAAATTATTACCATAATCACCGTAAAAGATTTTTCAAAGAGCGTTAAAAAATACTTCAATAACTTACATCCAACTTTATTAGTTTTGGAAATATGGTGTTTGGGTAATTATTAAAGTCCACGTCACTTTTGTTGCATGTAAAGCTACTGACTTATTATTTTGGAGTTATAAAGTCTTGTCTGGAGCTTCAAAATAAAAAATTATTCGACCCGCCTTTTTATTTAAAAAAAAAAATATTCCAAAATGGCGCCTATTAATATGTCAAAAAAATGCAGACTTTGGTCATAAACTATAGTTCCAAAATATATGAAAATACCGAACGGTGAGAAGGAGACGAAGGACCTTAAGACCTCATTGTAAAAAGGCGAAATAAGCAGCAAAAAATAGAACGTAAGCCAATCATTCTGAATTACCACAATGGCAAAAATTGAGGCAGTAACAAATATCATGTTGACCAGTGTAATCAGTTACTTGGTGGCTTGGCATGGAGTTGGGATGGAGAAAAAGGTACATTATGTAGTCCTAATTATTCTTTTTTATTGTTTATAAACAAAAAAAAGTACTCTGTAAAGTTTCTAACAAAATAAAATAAATAGGAACCTATATAACCAGTCCTTTAGCTCCATTATTTCCACCCTTAAAAAGTTAAAAATAAATATGACATCCTGAATTTTGTAAGCTTGGCTCTAAAATAATTTAAAAAACAAATTATTGTATAGTAGCATTTATTCGTCCCATTAAAATCCTCTAAATGTACACAAACGCACAAAAAGGACTCTTAGGGGTCTTTTTACAAGCAGCGTATAAAATGGGCATGTTTTTAAATGTTTTCTCTATTAAATGAATTTCTTTTATGCTCGAACGCTTTTACCTTTTAAAGTATCACGAGCTATATCTAAGCAGTTTATGTTCCTTTCAGACATACCAAAAATTATTTGTTAAAAAAAAGTAAATTATTTTTTTATATCTAATGGTCAGGTTATTCTAAAAGATTGTTTGTAAGCAAAGATTTTTTTCGCCCTTCCGGGTCTTCCTACCTAGGTCCGATCACCGCCCCCTAGGTGGTTCGCTGCAGCCTAGAGGCTCATTGTGCCTTGACCCTCGTCCTCCTCATTTACACGCCAGAACACCGAGTTGCGCGGCCTGCCGGAGGTCACCCATCCAGGTTATGGCCGCGCTCCACAACGCTTTTTTTATCTTTGGACAAACCTAAAGGCTAAAAGCTTAAATACTAACGTACCGTGGGTGTCCTAAGCGAGGTAAGAGGGAGTTTGTTGACACGGGACTTAAATCCTTGAAAATTTGGGGGAAAGGAAAGACCTCCGCAGGCAGCAGGTTCCACATTTTAGAAACTCTAGGGATAAAAGAACGAACAACGTGGACAGTTCGGGGCTTGTCCAGTTGGACCGTATAGGGATGCATACGCGCGGCACCACGAGTTTCTCTGGTGGGAACCGTGAGTGGAGGAACTATTCTGGACAACTTTAGAACAGAAACCATGAAAGTACCTATAAAAAGCGATAAATACCCCACAGCCCGACACTGGGCAAGAGAAGAAGCATTTCTGTAAGTGAGAGATCATTAATAAGACGAATAGCTCTTCTTTGGATGGAATAAAGAATGCTTATGGTTGTGGGGGACGCCATGCCCCAGATATGAGTACAATATTCTAAGGGGGTCGGATTTGGGACACAAATAAAGTGTATAAATAAAAAGGGGAAAATACTTTTTAGTTTAAAAGAGAAATCCAAGCCTTTTGGAAGCTGCCGTGGCTATAGGCGCTTAACTCCGGTGATCGACGCTGTCGGCCCCACCCACGGAAGTAGCAATCCGCGCGACTAAAAAAATTGAAGAGTTGGTTTGTTCTCTGATCTTATGTTGATAGATTCGCATGTTTTTAAAGGGGAGTAGGGAATTTAAACTTTTTAAAGAGTTTTGTTTTTATTAAATTATCTCAAATTATTTCAACAATATCTTTAAAAATTTAAAACAAATCGGAGCAAAATAACCCACGATACAGCGGTTTAAGTAAACACACCTCAACCATAGCTTATACAGGGTGGGCCAAACAAAGACGTCCAAAATTTAAGAAATTGTTATTTAGGAAAATAATAACTTAGAGTTAAAAATGTGGGTAAATTATTTTTAGTTAGGAAGATACAGGGTGTTTAACTTTTAAAAAATAATTGTTTTTTTAAGAATATCTCAAAGATTCGTTAGTCGATTTTTAAAATTTAGCAGTGTTGTTCAATATGATAAGACGCTACTTTAGCAGTAACTAAATATTAATTATAAGTATGGAGGCTCTAGGGGCAATCTCACCGATATTATTGACAAAAAATGTACGCCACTGACTTTTTAAAGTTTTATATTTTTTAGGTTAAGCAGCTAATTGTACAATTTTTTTGTTTCCTGATATTTGTTCATATCTTGCTTTATTTTCGAGAAAAAAACACTTTATTTCGTGTTTAACATGCATCTTAAATATGGATTTTGGCATCTTTGTAACTAAACAATATTTATCTATTTTTTTCACCAATAGTTATTATTTGTCCTTAATCACAATTTCTCAAATTTTGGACGTCTCTGTTTAGCCCATCCTGTTTGGGTATTCATTTTATGATTTAAAACCACCCGAAACGGAACGGCAAGTGTTCCTTTTATATCGGAGGTATTCTACAGAACCGTTCTGTTACCTCTTCCCTTAGCTTTTCATGCCCCATCATGGCAGAAGGGGCACGAAGTGTTCTGACACTAACAGTGTCGGACTAGGGACCATTTGGCCCACCGGGCAAAAGTTCAAAATGACCCCGGGTTAAAAAATATTTTTGGTAGTTAGTAGACTTAAAACTAAATTTTAATATTGAAATATAATCAACACAAAAGTCTTCATACACCATTTCGAGCACCATTTACTTTGTATTTATTTTTTTAGTAAAATAAGTACCGTCAAACAGTGTGAAAGCGACCAGCAGGGGTAAAAGCAAAAATGACGTATTTTTGGATTAATGTTTTTAGTCCCAATGGTGTATGGCATTTTGCGAGCGGTAAAAGCGGACAAGTCGATACGCAAAAGTCTAGTCTTCTTGATAGTCAGCATAAAAATATTTTTTTGGCGCTCCGTTTAGTTACGTAAATAATTTAAAGAGGATAAAGATAGTAAATTACAAAAAAGTCTGGAAAGGTTTCATTCTACAGGCGCATGGAAAAAGTTAAGGGCCGCGTGGTAAATAAATTTGGACTTCCCAATTAGCCGGCTATAGTACTGAAGAGTTTTTAAGTTTCTATCATTATGTCTTAACTTTTGACATAGCGGGTGACACCATATCACTTTCGGGCTGCCATTTTTTATTTCTTTATCGATACTAACTAAACTAAAGTAGGGTTGTTAGAATATTGAAAAGAAATTTTTATGTGTATATGATAGGCTTTTACGACTTTAGGTTTCACCGGAAATGACTGGAACTTTTAATTTTTAAATGGGACACTCTGTATATTTTTTGTTTTTCGGATCATTTTTAGTCAAAATACAATATTTTTAAAACAACTTTTGGTCAAATTTTATTATAAATTAAATTTTTGTATTTGGTAATATGTAAATACCAAATTTAACCTAAAATTATTTTAACATCGTGGGAGATACATAAACACAAACTAACATTTTTATTTTTAAACTTTCAACGGAACAAAAGCAATTGTTTTTACAACATATGCTATTAGTTTCTGTGTTCATGGCAACTACGATGAATTGCGACGTACGCCATTAAGTATCAAAAAGATTATTTACCTACATAATAAATGTGTTTAAAAGAAAATTAAGTAAAAGTGTCGTAGTGTTTAACATCGTTAGATTCGCTTTACAATACTGCATTTAGAAATATTACGAAAGTGATATGGTCCTATTTTGGTTTTTGAGCTAAGGTAAAAAAACTAAAAAAATGAAGTTTAGAGCCCTCTAGCAATTAAAAGATTTGATCGATTTCGTATTTTTCTGAAAGTAAGTAAAGGATGAGGAGTGATTTTAGAATGATCATGGCACTCTAGATAAGAAATAAAAATTTAATTTTAAAATAAAATTTGACCAAAATTTGTTTTAAAAATATTGTATTTTGACTAAAAATAATCTAGAAAATCCAAAAAACAAAAAATATACAGGGTGTCCAATTTGAAAATCAAAAGTTTCAGTAATTTCTGGTGAAACCGAAAGTCGTAAAAGCCTATCATAAACACCTAAAAATTACTTTTCGTTAGTCTAACAACCTTACCAAGTTTCGTCAATATCGATAAAAAAATAAAAACAATTGGCATCCGGAAAGAGATCTCGTTGTCACCCGGTATATACAGGATATTTCACAACTCATCCGACAAACTTTAAGGGATAATACTACAATAAAAAATATGAAATAAACCTCATACGAAATATGTCCTAAAAGTTTTAGTTTTTTAACTACAGGGTGTTAATTTTTTTAATTGTTTTTTTTTATTAACTTTTATACCAATTTGGATATTTTGAACAAAATTTTAGGAGACGTCTCCTATGCACCAAAAGCCATTTTTGGCATACAAGATACCAGTGTCGTTCATGGGGGTTTACGGTAAATATAAAAAAATGTTCCCCACACAAAATTGCAAAGTCGGTTTACTGACGATAGTTGAACGTGACAACGTCGAAAGAATTACCTTTATCACCGCAATTATTGTTGCTATAAACAATTGACACCACATTCACTTTTAATGCACGCTTACTCAAGTAGGAGAGAAACAAATGTTGAACGCTGCCGAACACGGAGATTGTGCCTCTTTGTCGCTCGTTTCTCGCTCTCGCTTGCACTTCAAGCCTTAAAGGGAACGTGCAAGGTAACGCCGCATAATTTATGTTTTTGATGCATGCAGCCGGGTCGATCGAATTATAAGACGTTGTCACGTCAAAACTATTTCTCGGCATGGTCAAATCTCTATCTGATTAAAAAATAATTTTCGAAGGTAATTTTTTACTGAAAAATTTGATATTATCCATACGAAATGACCGTGTCGAGTAATGGTTTTAATTTATTTATGCTAAAACCGTGCATCAAATTAAAAAAGTCAAAAGATAAATTTGTGGTAAACTAAATGGGCATTAAAAAAATATATAAAAAATGCAGTGGCGTACTATTTCTTTCTTTAAAAATATTTACCTTAAACCACTTATGAACGAAACTGGTAAAAATGTTTTTCTTGTATGCAAAAAATGTCTTTGGGTGCATACAAGGCGTCCCCTAATTTTTTCAAAATATCTAAATTGGTATAAATGGTATTATAAAAAGACATAATATTAAAAAAATTGGTCCCACCAAAAACGATGATCCTAAATACTTAAAAAGGCGGTAGAGTTAGATAATTGATTACACACGACTCAAACGAGGTCTTTCAAAATTATTTAACTGATATGGGACCTGGAACGTCCCACGACTTAAATAGTACCCCATTAGAATCTGATGTAAAAGATACTCAAAATACACGCATTGAGGAAAACAAAGAATATCTTGGCGTTGAAAACTTTATAATCGTCAAATTGTGTACAAATAAAAGGGACAGATTCTTTTCCGGTAAAATTAAGACGATTGATAGGGTGTGTATGTTTACTTTTAAAATATTGTTTTTGATTTATAGGAGTTGGTATTCTTTAGTTCGTTAGCTTTACTAAAACTAGTTGTTATTGTTAAGTTGTATTAACAATATTTTTCATAAATCTACCTTTCATAACAAATAAAATACCTGAAAAAGCGGTTACATGTTTTATTTAATTTGAATATTAGTATAACAGAACAGGCGAACATCCAATATAACATTCAAAAATCTAACCAATGGGCGAACGCCCATTTGTGTCCATTTTAGCTGTAATAACTTATAAGTATTCAAATTTTACAGATGTATTTAGTTAGCATGTATATTGACCTACGTAACACCAGAGACAGTAAAATAATTAATAAACTATTTAAGAAATAATCGTGCTCCAAATAGGACCTATTTTCTTTAAAACGCTTTCCTGTTAAATTAACAAATTGGCGCTTTCGCCCCTTGGTAAGATCAGCGACGAAATAACGAGCCGCCACTTTTGAGTAGTTTTAAAAGGTTTTGGTGCTGTAAGTAGATTTAGAAGTGCGAATAAGGTACGTGCGGCTAATAAGGCCAAGCTAAGAGATATTTGAAATAAAATAAAAACTGTACATTTAATTTAAAAAAATTTATTATAAATCAAATTTATGTACTAATTACTATAAAACACCAAAACGAAATAAAACAAGGTTTTGCGTATAAAAAAAACAAAACTAAACATTTTCGAAAACCTTGTAAATAGGCCTTATTATACTATACATATTAGGGCAATATGATTATAATATACTTTAAAAATAAAATAGACCTGCTATATCTGGCAATTTTAATTAACGAAAATTAAAATGCCTTGTTTAAACTTAAATTTTAAAAAGCAAGCACAAATTTCTCTTTCTTATGACTTTTTAGCTTTATTAGGCCTTGCGTAACCTTGTGAAGTGATCATCAATGCTATATTAATAAGCTTTTTCTCTGGCAGGGTTCATAAACTTAGCTTTTATTCTTGATATTTTTAAATTTCTTTTCAGTAAAGGCCTAATCTAGTATTTACCGGCGATGCAAGCCTGTTAGTTAAAACCATTTTTGATGATATTCTTGCAAAATTTATAGAGCAAGCGTCATACAATCCGTGGTAAAATCCTATTTTAGCAAACTTTATAATTCTGTTACAAAAATATGTTTTCTTCTCCTCATTAAGAAAAAGTATTTTTCAAACTGATAATATTTCTAAACCTTTTACTTTCACCAGCATTATATGGGTTCAGAGTTTCTGTGCTGACTCCAAGTTAAAACCACAATGTTCATTTAAAAGACATTCTAGTTGTAGTCACTATAAATACCAATAATTCAATTGGCACACAGTTCGATTTACTTACTTGATTCCCTATGTTTGTAAAAAATAAATAAAATGCAGTGTGAAACAAAAAATATTGATGTAACAAGAAGGGGGATAATAAGGACTATGATCAAATTTGGTAGGCCTTAATAACCGCCAACAACGTGTGTGATAAAAAGGAAAATCATGTTTGGACCATGATACATTTTTTTAAAAATCAGATGTCTTAAAAATAAATAATAAATAATAGAAAAATATACTGCAATTTTATAAATGTGGGTAAAATATTACAAAATATACTTACGGCTAAGTTGACCATTTCAAAAGTCAGAACTTTAAAATATTACTGTAGTAACATGGCTCAAAATTATGTCACCAAACTGTTATGGTTGTGTTCAGTAGTGTCTGGCATGTCATTATGGAGAGATGCACGATTTTACAACGAGTACAAATTATTAAAAATTTAATTATTAAAATTTATCTTTAGAATACGGAATATATCGAGAAATTGTAATATGAGCTAGCCGCCAAAGTCGTGCGATCTCTCACCCTTGGACTATTTTCCGTGGGGTTACTTTATGCCGCCGCCAGACATTGGGCCAACTACGACAAACTTTGGCAAATACCATTGTGTGGACAGGTAGTTCGTCTACATTTGTCTTGCTCGGTCCAACTTTTCTCCAGTCCGCTTGCTTACAAATAGTTTGCAAAATGTTTCGACAAAGAGTTCAGCCAAAAGTTCGCCCAATGTGTGGCGTCAGCATTAAATCTCAGGCCGCGAACGATTCATAATCTCTAGTAGAACATTATAAGCACCATTACAAATATACTGGGTGATATGATTAAAAAGGTAATCAGGAATTAATCCACAAGAATCCATTCAACTAAACAAAGTAGTGGACTTTTAAACAATAATATTTTTAAAACCTAATGCCACCAATTTCTTTTTCCCATAAAATAAAAATTACTTCATTTTACTTGTAGTTATTATTTTGTTTTATTTTAAAGTTCTGACACTTTTATTGGTAAACTCTTTATACAGTGTGTCTACGTAAGTTGGCGTTATATGGGAAACTTTTTTATTAATAATTTTACGAAAAAGTTATCCTTATAAAAAGTTCTGCATAATTCAAAACCTAAAATATAATCATTAGATATCAAATTGTGTCAGTCATCTACGAGGTTTGGCCAAAAATGTAATTTTTGCTCAAAAGTAAAATACCAGTATTTTTGCTAATATCGCAAATTGGTATAAAGAAAAGATGTTTATAATTAAAAATTACTTCTAAGTATTTAATTTTGTTCATTTCAAAAAATCGATTTTTTTTTCTGAAAAATCGAGAAAATTTAAGTTTGTATGAGTGCATTGGATATTCTTCTTGTTTTACTTTCAATAAATTTAAAAAGTTTATTTAAAACTGTCATTATAACAACATTTATAATCATAAAATGTAACACAAACATTTTTTTTGTAAATAAACAAAATTGCATATTTAAAAGTAATTTTTAATTCTAAGTATCATTTCTTTATAACAATTTTTGATATTAGCAAAAATACAATTACTTTACTTATGAGCAAACATTACATTTTTGGTCAAACCTCGACTGGTACAATTTGATATCTGATGTAAAATTAATAATAAAAAAGTTTCCCATATGACGCCAAATTTGGAATTTAGGTATGTGTTTACATATTTCTTGATATTTTTTTTATCTATGTAGTAGTCTTCACAACACATTAAAACTGTTTAATGGTAATTTTTAAGACATAAAATAATTAAGATAAAAAATGCATGTGCAAAAATCAATGCAATCGATTAAATAGACTTGCAGTTTATTATCTGTATGATTTTTGTGTAGTGAATACGTGAACTATTATATCATTATATCAGTAAGGTGTTTGCTGAGTCTAGTTAGTGGTAATTTGTTTTATTATATTATTATCTAAAGAATTCTGCATAAAAATTAAATTACATGGATTCGTCAAAAACGACAATTAATGGTCAAGATATGATTTATCAAAATAGCAGTTCGACTACGACATCCTTAGCTAGAGGTACGCAAGAACCTAGTCACCATATAGTAGGTATATACAAAAAGATTGTGCAAAATCTTTTAAAAAGTGGGTTCTAAGAAGAAAAGCAACGTAAATCAGCAAAGAAGTGTATGTGAGGCTGGAAAACCAGGTACGTCATCAAAACAATCTCCAGTATGCACGTTAGATAAAAGATCTATAAAAAGGAAACATACCAATATTGTTTTAAGTGTAAGATCCAATATAATAAACAGAAAACGCACTCCGTCGGTTTTGTTTAATTATAGTATTTTTAGAAAGTATATGATGTACTGCAGTAAATGGGGAACAATTGTGGAAGAAACTCCTGAAGAGCTTCAGGAGTACGAAAACACTCATTTTTATTCTGATTCTGACATCATTGATGCCCTTGCAGAACTCGAAAAAGAAAAGAGAAAATCTGAAGCCGAAAAGCAAGCAATACTGAGGGCAGCCAAGAAGTAAGTGACTCTCAAGAACCCACAACCAGCTTCGAAAACAACGAAATGAAAGAATTAACGCGATATGACTGTCTTCCTGTCCCAAGCGACCCAGCTCCACCTGAACCGCCAAAACCCTTAAAAGAACTTCCTGAAAATTTTGAATTTTATGAATCTGATAGAGAAGAATTTAGACAAATGTTTGCTGAGGAAGCAAAAGTGTTGATGCCTCGCTTAAGAAACAAAAAGTTAAAGTCTCCTGAACTGATTCCTCTCAGTGACACACCTAAGAAGAAGTATGCTGTAGAACAAGAAGCCCTAATACTTGATGATGATGCTGAGACTTCGTTTGTAAATGAAGCTTTGGAGGTATCAAGTGATCCTGATATAACTCAAACTGTTGTTGATCAAGATAACTTAGGACCTTCAACGGAAAATGTGGCTAAGCCATTCGTGGAGGAATCCGTCACGGTTGACATTCCAAACAATCTTACTATCTCCACTACATGGGTCATGGAAAAAAATTCTGGATATATTTTTATGTGAGTGTTGTTCTTTTATCTTTTTGTGGCGTTGCATATATAATGTCAAAAGGTATTTTTTAAATTTGGTTTGACAAAATTATATAAAAATATGTTTTGTATTTTAGCAAGTCTGAATAATCTAGTTGTATGGTTTTTTACTTTTTCTTATGGTAGCAAAATAGCTTTTAGAATATTATACCTATATTTAATTTTAGTTATATTATAATTTTTGCTGATAACGTGTGGTCTAGCGGCCGGGGGAATATAATATAAAAAGAAATTTTAGTTCATGAGTTCTTAAAAAGTTTATTTTAAATCACTTTGTTTTTTTATTTACCAGTTTAAGTTGTTTTAAAATATGCAGTAAAAAGAAAGAGATAGAATTCGGTTTGAAAGATGTGCTTATCTAAAAAAAAGTACAATTACAGGACCATGTATAATGTTTATACAGGGTGTTCATTTAAAACCACTCAGTTATCTGCAAAAGAGACAGATTTGACAAAATCGCCAAAACACTTCAAGATTTTTAATAAGGGGGAACATTTTGTAAAAGATTGATGG
This sequence comes from Listronotus bonariensis, assembly GCA_014170235.1. Classification (NCBI taxonomy): domain Eukaryota; kingdom Metazoa; phylum Arthropoda; class Insecta; order Coleoptera; family Curculionidae; genus Listronotus; species Listronotus bonariensis. The sequence goes on from JACEGR010000008.1 coordinate 797,004, forward strand.
CGTCCCTTCAACCCCTTAACCCCTAGAGCAACCACCCCAAAATTATTAAATTAAAAGCAGGGTCAAGTAATACTTCACTTTAAAGCTCCTGATAAGTACTTCATAACCCTAAAATATAAAGTCAATAACCAACCTACTACAAAATGGCGGAAATTTAAATATTGCCTGAATACCTGATTTGGATGGCCATATTTCCGAAGCTAATAAAGTAAGATATACTTAATATGGTTTTTTCTTGAAGCTCATTTTAAGATCTGTTTAATTATGATACTAGTAATAATATACAGGGTAGAACAAAAGTGTATATTTTTTAATGGAGCACTCGTCAGAAGCTCTAAAATGATGTATTACCTCGACCCCCTTCTCATTTAAGAATTTTGGGGTGGTGGCCTTAGGGGTTAAGGAGTTAAAGGGGCGCCGTCCAATCTTTTGTAAAAGATGTTTCCCATCTATAAAAATCTTGGTTCGGCGATTTTCTTAAATCTGTCTCTTTTGGAGATAACTTGAGTGGTAAGTTTTTAAATGAACATCCCGTATAATCGTTATTTAAAATTAATGTTGCGTACTAAATAAAACATTTCATTGTATATTCTTAAGTGTTTAAAATAGAATCAATATTTGATTTTAGTTAAAATATTTTTCTCATCACCCGATACATCTGGTATTATGTGTTAGTTGTACGTTTATACAGCGGGTTTTCGGGAGTTCTTACCGAAACTTTTTTATTATTAACTTTACGAAAAAAGTGTCTCTTCATAAAAAGCCGCTTAAAGAGAAAATACATTTCCACAAAAACATTTAAAGGTTGAATGTACAGGGTGGCCCAAAAATAACTTGTTTCCAAATTAAAATTAATTAAAAATAGTTAATTATTTTTTTCTGTGTTTTATTTTATACCTTAAATACAAAGCCACATACAAAAATATATACTACACTAAAAAGTTATATTTTTAGTTGATTTCAACGAAAAAAGATAAAAACTACATTAAAAGTCAGTGGCGTACATTTTTCTCTCAGTAATATTGGCTGTTGTGCCCACTATACGCCACTGGCAAATATTGTTATGAAAATATATTTTCTCATCAAGCAGGACTTTTTATATCCTGCTTTTAGGCTTTTTTCGTAAAGTAAATAATTAAAAAGTTTCCCATTTAGTAAGAGCTTCCGAAGACATGTTAGACTATAAGGTCCAGAGTTATAAACAAACTCTATTTAGTAATACATTTTTTACACGTAAAAATTACATACAGGGTATCGCAAAAAGGCATATGTCTATTTTTTTAATAACGCGTAATAAGTTTGTGTTTTTTATAGCTCACCTTAAAATTCTGTTTATAGTACCTTTCTAATCCCTAAATGTAATTGCTACTAAATAAATAATCTGTCAAAATTAACTTAAATATGACCAAATGCATACCAAAGTCAGTTTTTATCCAGTTGTTTATTTAGTAGTAAATACATTGATTTTAATAATTTACAAGGATGGGAGATGATAAATATTTGCACCATATTGATAAACAGCCTAAATAATCAAAATATGAGCGATGAGAAAACATACAGAAAGATTTTTTTAATAAAAAAATGTAAAAAAAACTGTACACCTGTTAAATTATTTGTATATTATTTTTATAACTAAAAACAGTAATTATGTGGTTACTTAAAATAAACATTGAATTCATATTTTATAAATATAAATTAACTTTTTTTTAATCTCTATCAAGATTATGGTAATTTTTGACTTTTAATAGCCAGCATGTTTTAACCTAGGAATTTTTTTACTTGTAAAGGCTATCCTGAATATAATTATTTTTATATACTTACTTTTTATTTAGGTTTTAATGAAAGATGGTCCTTACCTAATATTTAAAATATTACTAATAGGCTTATATGTTCAATAAAAATAAGTATTTAAGTAAAGACCATACTCTTAAAATAAAGATGTTTTAAATAACTTCTGTGTATTCTAAACTTCTCTTCAAAGTAAATGCAGCTAACATTTTTTTTTTTAATTATAAAAGGCTTCTTTTTCAATTTTAACACTAATAATATCTACCTTAAGTCGATAGAACACGTCGCTTTTTGACGGGTCTCCATAATAGGATGTATGGCAGAACTTCCTTTTTTAACATGTAATAAAACAATTTTTTTGTATTAGACAACTTTATTCATATTTTTGTAGGGTAGTGTTATATGAAAATATTTGTTTTACCCAGATTTAAAAATAAAATCAGTAAGGTGAGCCAATTTTTGGCTTTTGATAAGACCGTCCCAGGTCGAGTCTAAAAATCCTCAAATAAATCTTAATTATCAAAAATTATTGTCCAAGCGCTATATCTTACTAACTGCGGTTTGAAGTGGCCTGCACGCTCTTCTGATTTGAGCTCTTGTGATTTTTTTATAGGGTCTTTAAAATTCTGTGTTTATATCAACTGACCATGGATCGTTTTCAAGTAAGCTTAGGTCGGCGTTAGGGAAAATAGGGTAGATAAAATCTCTATGACCTTAATTTTATACTGGACTAAAATTTAAACAAAACAGTCGAGCAGATACGGATGAAGGGAACTGCTTTATTTTATCAGAGCAATCATTTCGATATAATGTCGTTCATTAACTCCAATTGTTGGCTAATTTAATTTGACTGTCAAATAAATTAGCTAGCATTTCCCCTATTTACTGTAACGAATAATTAACAAAAACTTTCAAGCTTTGATTTGACACGATTATATAAAACTAGCAAAAACAGTGAAATAACATTCCGCCGTTAAATAAAAAATACCTAATAAGAATATCAAATCAAATATTGTATTTATTTTCAGTTTTTCTCTTCTTATGTAAATTCATTGTGTACAGGGTGTTTCCTAACTACGGTATAAAACTTAGGGGGTGCTTTCTTCTGTCTTTTGATGAAAAAAGTTTCGATACACTTATGTATGTCGGGACTTGCTTTAATTCTAAGATACAGGGCATTAAAATTTTCAAAAAAGTCGGTATCTTTTAAATATCTTAAGAACCCTTTAACCGATTCGGGTATAATTTGGGACACTTATTTTATGTAATAAGGCGCTTATAAGTGTTTGCTTAGATTGAGATTACGGGGACCAGTGGCGTCTCAGTGGGCACAGTCAATATTATAACTATAATTGTCTTTGATATTAAAAAAGTACGGCGCTGACTTTTATGAAGTTTTAATTTTTTTCGATTATGCAATTAACTGTTCAACTTTTATTTTCTCGTATCCCCCTTTGTTTTCAAAAAAGTATTAAAGCTACTTCAATTTATTCTAAAAAGTACCCATAGACAACATATTATTAATAGCAAAAATAAAACAATTATTTGCCTTAAAATAAATAATCATCGTGTATTTCAACAAATTTGTCATTTTTCCTTTTTTTAAGGTTGATATTTTTTTCCCAAAAACGAAGCAAGATACAAAAAAAACAAGACCAAAAAGTTGCATCTTTTATTGCTTATTCTGGAAAATTTATAAAAAGTCAGTGGCGTATTTTAATTTCGTAATAATATTGGCCGTAGTGCCCACTGAGACGCCACTGGGTCCTATTGTCTGAATCTAGGTAGAGCTGTACAAGTGCCTTATTTCATTATATAGGTGTATCGAATTTTATCCCAATCAGTTTAAAGGTTTTTAAGATATATACAAAATACCGACTTTTTTGAAAACTTTAACGCCATGTATCTCCAAGAAGAAGTGAATCCGGGCATATGTTTATGAAAACTTCTTTTTATTAAAAGACATAAAAATCACCCCATAAGTTTCCTGTACCGTACTTAGGAAACACCCTGTATATTTCTTTAAAACCTAATTTACGCATTATTTAAAAGCGTTATATTCATTGCTGTTTAGACTCAATCTTATTCGCTGGAGCCAAAAAATCTAGAAGTTCAAATATTTAAGATGCACATAAATGTGAAAAAAATTAACAGCTGAAAAAGAGTATTTCTTCAGTTTTCTTGTCATTTAATTTGTAAGTGTTCTGTATAAAACATATTTCATGACCTCCTCTATTTAATAATAAATAATTAATAGTTTAAAAACTAAAAACACGCTTTTATATGCAACCGAACTAAAAATTAGAAAATAATTTTTCATTAAAAAAAAAAGTATTGTCATTTCATAGTAAAAAGCGTGGGTGCATTTTACTATTTTTTCATAACTTTTCCATCATAGATATTGGCAAATATAATAATTATAACATTTAATATATTAAGCACCCCACGCTTTTTACTTATGAAATGACAATATTTTTTTTAATGAAAAATTATTTTCTAATTTTTAGTTCGGTTGCATATAAAGCGTGTTTTTAGTTTTTTTAAACTATTAATTATTTTTCATTTTTTAGTTCGTTATATCACTCAATCCTTTGCTACTCTTGACAAAATGGCGAAAAAATTTTTAGTGAACAAGAGTAGCAAAGTTTGGAATGTTGCCAACAGATGGCAACCCAGGTGTTGTTTTTATAATATAATGGAATTTCTTTTTCCTGGCGATCCAAAGCAGGATAACGGGATACTGTTTGCAGATTATTGCATTGTCATGGGTCCTTAATACGTGTGCAAAGTTTCAAAGAAATCGAATAGCTGGAAGTTGGTTAAAATTAGGCTCAAAGATTCCGTTACAAACATAGCCAGATGGATAGATAGATTGATAGATAGATAGTTACAACCCAAGTTAATAAAAGCGTGTTAAAAATAAAATAATTTTGGAGCGTAAAAGTGTTTCTTCTATTTAACAATAAAATGGTGGTAAAATAAACTATTAAATAGTAAATGACAATATATTTGTAGTCAAATCCTTTATTCCGCATTGAAAATTTTAGGTTAATATAGACGTCTATGTACACATCCTGTATATGTCAATAAAACCCGGACATTTATGGTCGAATTGACACCCAACAACCGAAAATAACCTGCGGCCAATCTGACGAGAGTTCGCAACGGAGACATCAAAGAAAACTTTGACTGGTGTAAATTCAAAAAGGTTGAACGTAATAAGCCAGACATTCTATGGATAGCTTGTTACTTACAGGCCATATAAGCCTCAATTTTTATTTTTATTAAAAATGTGAGCCAATAACATTTATAGGGATAACTGGATAAAATTGTAAATAGAGAGATATGGGTACTTTTGTTACCGCCTACGTTTGTTATTTACGTAAGGCGCTATTTAAATACCGCATACGGTATTTAGTGTTTGTTTTTAGAAATATGTAAGACGTCGTATTACAGACGATTAATTACACCTGTCTGCGAATTCATAAAATCAAAAACAAATTATGCTTTAATGTGCAAATACAAAAGTTTTTCTCGTTATTGTAAACACATTTTGCTGTACATTTTCCAAGTTTCTCAGACGAATTTTAACTAAGAAATTCTCTTAGTAAAGCCAGGTTATTGTCGGCCGAGAATTTTCGTTTCTTTTCCACCTGCGATATTTATCCCAAAATAAAAAAGCAAGGCTTTATCAAAGATTAGTAGTTTAACTTTGCTCTGTGGCTCATTACAAAAATATTTGTAGAAATTATCGAAATAAATAATATATCCCTAAAAAATAAACAAAGAAAAACATTGTGCGCATGGCAATTCAATTTGCTATTTAAATAGCACACGGCGTTATCAGCCCGCAAATTACTCCATGCGGTAACGTTATTACCACCAGCGACGGTAACAATCAAATCGCGCTCATAACTGTCATGATAGCGCTTACATTAATACCGCATGACGTTACAGCACCACCCATATCTCTCTAATATTTATTTTTAAATGTAGTCTTAAAGGACGTAAACAGAAAAGTCATTTTTTTCTGGAATACTAAAAAGAAAAATTTAAAGCGGCTTTCTGAAAAAAAAATGAAAGTCGTCACTAAAAAGGTAGTAGATACTGAAGGGGCAATGCGCACTGTTATTTATAGCATAAAAGAAACTCTGCAGCGGAAACGCAAGAAAATATATTGAATCTAAATACCAACCTAGTTTTCTTTACAAAAAGTAATGATATCCCAGCAAAAACATAAATGTGAAAAAGGTAAGCCAAGTTCCATACTTAAATTGTGCTTTGCTGTGGGCTTCGCTGCAAAAAAACAAAGATCTAAATAAGTGCCAAGCTCCGTACAAAATTCAAATATGGGTATATAGGAACAAAACAAAATTTTAAACCAGTATAAAACTCTTTTCTTTGTTTTTTTCGATACCTACAGGGTGTCCCAGGATAGGTGTTACAAGAGGACAAATGGACAAAACATTTTTAAATTTTGAAACGAAATTTTAGGGATCGCATTTTTAAAACTAATAAATACAAAATACAACTCCAATTAGTATTATACAAGGTGGGTTATAACTAAAAATATAAAAAATGCTAAAGAGCTAATTACTTTTATGTTTAAAAATAGAACAAAATTTTATATGTAAATGATGTAGGGAATTGAATTTTATTTCAACATTTAAAGTTAAAGCAAAAAAGTAAAAAAAATGTAATGGTTAATTTTTACATAACGCATTACAACTTAATGGAAGAAGGACAAAATTTAATAATTTTGAATATTTTTTAGAAATTCGCTTTTTAATCCAAGTATCTTAAAAACTGTTAATGCATAGTGTAAAATATTGACAAAAATATTTTTTTATTTAAATGTTTTAACTTTATATTTTAACATAAAATTTAATTCTCTACAATATTTACTTATACAATTTTGTCCTATTTTTAAAAATAAAGGTACTTTACTCCTGGTCACTTTTCATGGGACTAGTTTTCCCAAAACGACGTTAAAAAATTGCAACATTTTTAGTCCATTTGTCTTCTTGTAACACCCATCCTGGGACACATTATATAATAATCGCTGACTTGATCAGTTTTAGGCAGAATTTAAAAAATATTTAAATAAGTTGAATAACTTTATAAAATAGCTGATGTTATGAAAACTCTCAAGTCAAATATAACCTACTTTAAAATCTCACATTTTTAAATACCCGCTATTGGTATAGATATTCGATAAAACAAAGAAAGAGAGTGTTATACTTGTCCGTAATGATATTTTGTTCCTATAAATACATATTTGGATTTTGTACAGAACTTGGCACTCATTTAGATTTTCATTCTTTGTGCGGCGAAGCCCACAACCAAGCATAATTTTAGTATTGAACTTGACTAACCTTTTTCATATTTTTGTTTTTGGTGGGTTTTAGTATAGCCTGATAGCTAGTGGATGAGAGAGAGTCTAAACGTTTATATTTTTCAAGTTAGATAAAGGGCATCATTTTTAAAGGCTTGCACGGGTCTTTTAAAAAACCTGCTTCAAAGTAGGGTAGCCATCAAAACTGAAAAATAATGACAAAAAACATTTTTGCATGTAGATAAAGCTCCCCATAGCGGCACACAATCAATTTGAATTATTTCCTAAATAATAAAGCGAAGTCTATGCTCCAAATAGGAGTCATACCGGTTTTGGCTTATGCAAACAGTGTTCAAAACAAACATAAAAAAATGTAAATTTAAGGGGCAATTAAAAAAACTAATGACATTTTAAAAATAAAGGTTATACGATGCTATACCCTTATTTTATCATGTAGGATAACCTCCTTAAGATTCGTAATCGATTTTTAAATCACCCTGTATAATGTTGTATTAGTGATGATAAAGGTATTAAATTAAGTCAAATAATAACTTAGCAGTGTTAATTTTTTTCTTTCAGCATGGTTATTACAGCATTTGTGAAAAAATCGTTGAATATGCATAAGCTTGCTTGCTTGAAAGTCTAAAAAATTCTTCATTTGATTCCTGACTCCTCCTACAACATTTCTTAATTCGGTTTATAAAAGAAAAACGCAAATCAAAGGAATAATTTTTAAAATATATAATTACTTCTCAAAGAAATAAATTTATATATTTGCTAAATTTTTGCTTTAATCTTTGGTATTCCTTTCAGGGGATCCTTTATAAAAAGTTCTTGACGGCTGAAAGAAATATAATAAAATATACATATTGGATATATATTTTAATATTTTTGTAGACTGGGTAAAAATTGGCTAGACACTTTTGAATTATCACTTAATAGCGACATACAACAATGTATTTTTATAACATTTAATCCGGTTACACATACGAGACGTATGAACACCCTACGCCCTACGACTGACAAAAATTTTGAATTGAAAGTAATGTAGTCCCGTTACACATGAGACGTACAAACGCCAACGCCCTACGCCAGACAAAAATTTTGCATTGAAAGTAATGTAACCTAACGCGTACGTATGTTAAGATTACATTACTTTCAATCCAACATCAATGGAACCGACATTAAAGGTGGCATCACACATAACTGCAACGATACCACCGCCGTGCGTCTTGCTGGTAAAATGTAGAGGGGATGCGGTGCACAAAGTTTTACATTCAATAAAATTGCAGTAATATGAGTCTGTTATGCACGCTTTAAATTACACCTGGGGCACGATTTTCGACTTGGGGAGTAGAACTTTCTGAAGGAAATGGTTTCTTCCATTTCTTTCAAAGTGCCCACTTTTGATTGTAATAGAAAGAGGCAAACGAAACACCTTTTGTATCAGAAATTTCTACTCCCTAAGTCGAAAATCGGGGCCCTGATCGTAAAATAAACTTTCACAAATAAGGTAACACAGTTTTACCTATACTACACTTACGGTTTGGATAAATAGAAACAGAGATAAGTAAAAAATCTGTTTTATTTAAACAAGAAGATATACATAAATAAAACAATAGACTCAAATGACAAAAATGCTTTTATATTTTTGAGTGGATAAAAATTCTTTTAAATTTTTTCGAATTAATCTACCCCAGTTTTCTTTATCATTGTGAATCTGGACTCGGCGCGGCCTTCGTGCGGCAGACCTTAAAGAGATTTACCGCGTTTTCATATTAAGGGGAGCCTGGTGACGTACCGACGCTATCGAAGTGTATGGAGTCTTATGAGACCTTTCACACGTTAAAAATTCGGAAAGTCGGCAACTTAAAGGCTCCATATAATTTTTTATCACTCTGTCCAGCGAACCCGGCTTGGTGTGAAACGAGGGTGAGAGTAAGCAATGTCAATTAGGGCAGTGGGGTGGCGTGCTCGAAGTTGCATCAGCGAGGCTTTTTTTTTTTGGACAAACCACGAAGGCTTAAAGCCTAAATACTAACGTACCGTGGGTGTCTTAAGCGAGGTAAGAGGGAGTTTGTTGACACGGGACTTAAATACTTGAAGATTTGGGGGAAAGGAAAGACCTCCGCGGGCAGCAGGTTCCACAACCTAGAAACTCTAGGGATAAAGAACGAACAAAGTGGGAAGTTCGGGGCCTGTCCAGTTGGACCGTATAGGGATGTTTACGCCCGGAACTATGAGTTTCTCTGTTAGGAACCGTAAGTGGAGGAACTAAACTGGACAATTCTTCAGAGCAGAAGCCATGGAAGTACCTATAAAAGCAATAAATCCCCCACAGCCCGACGATGTGCAAGAGAAGGAAGCCTTTCTGTAAGTGAAAGATCATTAATGAGACGAATAGCTCTTCTTTGAATAGAATCAAGAATGCTTAGGGTTGTGGGGGACGCCATGCCCCAGATATGAGAACAATATTCCAAGGGAGGTCGGATTTGGGACACATATAAAGTGTATAAATTAGAAGGGGAAAAATACTTTTTGGCTCGAAAGAGAAATCCAAGCTTTTTCGAAGCTGCCGTGGCTATAGATACAATGTGTTTATACCAGTTAAGGTTACTTTCAAATGTGACGCCCACAAGATTAAAGGTGTCTTTGCTCTGTAAAACTTGGCCGCTCATAAGTAGAGGATGAGTATTTGATGACTCTTTTCGCGACAAGGAACATGATTGTGTTTTGGATGCATTAAAATGGACGAGATTTTTAGCGCCCCAATCCAATATTAAATTAAGATCCTGCGAAAGAGATATCTGCATCGCTCTGCGTTTGTTTTCCAAGTCAGGTTTAGTAATGGGCTTAGGAACCTGAAAACTTGAGTGAAGGGTACTATCGTCGGCGAAACTATGAATGGAATTAGTTGTGGACGAGAGAAGGTCGTTGATGTGAAGAAGAAACAATATTGGTGCCAGAACTGAGCCCTGAGGGACTCCAGCATTTACTTGGTGAAAGCTTGAAGAATGGCCGTTCACAATAACTGATATACGACGATCAAATAGATAACTAGAGAGCCAAGTACAGGGTTTAGTTGAAAGACCATAGGAGGGAAGTTTATTAAGAAGTGCGGCATGCCAAACCTGGTCAAAAGCTTTGGATATATCAAGAGCAACGATCTGGGACTCACCTAGAAACTCAAGAGACTTATTCCAGCAGTGTGATACGAAGGAAAGAAGATCTGCTGTAGATCTTTGTGGCGAAATCCATACTGCCTGTCATGCAAAATTTTGTGTTTTTCTAAGTATTTAAGAATTTGTGAATTAATTAGTTTTTCCATTACTTTACAAAGAACTGAGAGAATTGAAATTGGTCTATAGTTAGATGGAAGAGATTTAGATCCTTTCTTGGGAAGAGGTTGAACACGTGCAGCTTTCCAACTTTCCAGAAAGAGACCTGTGTCGTAAGAAATTCGAAAGAGCCGAGTTAAGACTGGTGCAAGTTCTGGAGCACATTTTTTAAAACGATTGCTGGTATGCCATCCAGCCCAGACGATTTCTTGGTGTTAAGGGAAGAAAGGATATGCTTAATGTGTTTTACCTTAAAAATAATATCGGGCATTTTATGAGGAACTGGGGTAACCGCTGGAATTGGATGATTTACGGGAGGGTCAAGGGTTGAATTGGCAGCAAATTGTTTAGCAAATAATTCTGCCTTTCCTTTAGCGGTAGAAACAATTTTATCTTCCAAAGCTAGTGGCGGAAAAGAACTGGTACAAAAATTCCTACTTATGTTTTTCGCAAAGGACCAGAAAGATATGCTGTTATTTGAGCAAGAAAGAACTTTGTTTTTAATACGATTGTCGAAGGAGTCTTTGGCTTCAGAAATTGTTGGATTGTAGTAGTTTCTTGCTTCAATGCTGGCCTGTCGGTTTTCTGGACTAGGATTCTGTAGAAACCTTTTGTGAGCATGAACTTTTAAAATTCTAGCTTTATCACAAGATTTTTAAAACCAGGGTTTGTTATTGGATTGTTTGGGGTTCTTGATGGTGTGTGGAATATAGGTTTCAATGCCCAATTGAATTGGCTTCTTTTCTTTTGTTGATCTATCCAATAAATCCATCGTACTAAACACGCTTTGACACGACGTCGAGACACGTACTCATGATAGTGAAAAAATAAAAGCGCGGTGAAATAAATATTAAAAAGCATGCAGATTAAAAAAAAGATTTTATTTTGTACAAAAGTAATGTTCTGCTTAGTTCTGGTTACACATACAGGCTAAAATATGAATGAAGACACAACATTTTGATGTGTTTATCTGGAAACCAAAATGGAATATTAGCTTAGTAAGTCCCGCTACACATAAGACGTACAAACGCCCGGCGCCTTACATCTGACAAGAAGTTTTGCATTAAAAGTAATGTAACTTCACGCGTACGCGCTGCGCTTGCATGTGAAAGGCTACATTACCTTTAATGCACCAGAGACGTGGGGAGTAGAGCGTTCGTATGTCTCACGTGTTACGGGGATAACCAGAACTAACCAGAACAAAAGAAAATATGCCGTTTGTATGGCGCTGTCACGTATGAATCACATAGCACGTCTCAAGCGCAGGAAGTTAAGAGTCTGTGACAAATGTGGTAAATACTTCTTAGGCTTTTATAAAATCTATACTTGATATTATAAAAGGTAAAGTTTATTTGTTTGTTTGTTTTTTGTTTGTTTGTAACCGCTAATCTTCGGAAATGCTAAACCGGTCATGAAAATTCTTTCACTATCAGAAAGCTACACTATTCAGGAGTATTAAGCCGCGTCCAGATTTGCAAAAATTCGCCAAACATCTTTCCAAACTAACTAACCTATTTGCGCGCTCCTTTAATGTAAAAACCAACCAGCTCTAAATCTCCGTAGAATCATTCGTCAAGCCCATGAAACGACGTGAATTCCGTCCATGTCCGCGCTATGTGGGGCTATGTGGCGCGGTATTCGGTATGCCGAACTGTTGCAAGTCTGGACGCGACTTTATAGACTATATTTTATATTAAACAAAAAGCTTTAAAAAATAATGGCATATATATATCAAGTCTGCAGATAAATATAAGGGTCGAATTTCCTATATGAGCCTCAGTGGTTCAGTGGTAGAATGTTCGCCTGCCACGCGGGTACCCTTCACTTCAGTTTTCAGGTTCCTAAACCAATCTTCAAACCTGATTTGAAAAGCAAACCCAAAGCGATGTAGATATCTTTTTCACACGACCTTAATTTAATAAGACCTTATAAAGACACATTCAATATTGTGGGCGTCACATTTAAGAATATCCTACACTTTCATAAACAGCATTATATCTATTATAGCCACGGCAGCTTCAAAAGCTTGGATTTCTCTGTCAGGGAGCCAATCAACCCGTAATAGCATGTTGGTTGCGTAGTTTTTAGAAACCCCCGTATTTTATCAAAAAACGAGCAATATTTTTCATTTTTATTTACATATATACATTCTCGATATAATACATTGCTTTTTATAATAAAGCGATGTGTTTCACCGTCGCTTTTCTGCTGTTTTATAGTTTAAGGCATTTTATACAGAATATAACGAAGTAACTATGAGAAAACAAACGAACTTTTAAATTTACTAGGTAAAGTTTTAAGGCAGTTCATGTACTCCTTAATAAATCTCGTACATGAAAGTAAGGAATTACGACATCTGAATATATTTGGGAAAGTATTTCTCTTTTGTGCTAAAGAATCAGAGAATTTTTTTTCTGAAAGCTATTTATAAGGCAATACAAAGTGCCCTGTATCCCTAAAGAATCCCAAACTTCCCACTCTGTTTGCATATTAATCACAAAATATTTATTATTAAAATTAATTAAACAATTACTGTGTTAGTTTTCTGAACCATACTCGTAAGTATAAAACGCTTAAAAGGTACAATAGGTACAACCGGAAAAAAGGGTCACCCGTATTATCGAACTTGTAAATTTCAATTTGCATTTAAACAGTTCTTAGGCGAGAACAAAACAATTAAAGAAAGATTGCATGGAATTGTCAGTTAGTACATCTTAAAAGGAATTAAATAAAACCTAATTGTCCTCTTTCTATTTAAAAATGTAATTAGAAAACTATAGTTTTTATTGTTACTATATTTTTCCCTAGGTATTATTGTTTTTTTTTGTGGCTTGTATTAACTTACCAGCTCCTAAATAACCACATTATACTTAAGTGGATCCCGAGTTACTTTGGCGCTATCGAAGTCTTAAGCCGCGTCCAAACTTGGAACAATTCGCTGTGCCAGTCCACGCCGCATACCGCGCCCCATAGCGCGCATCTATGGTACGGACAGAGTTCACGTTGTTTTAAGGGTCTGGCGAATGATTTGCCGGTGATTCAGAGCTTGTCGATTTTTTAGCATCAAGGGAACGGTTCAGTTTGAACGGATATCTTCCCCCGAACATCATAACATTCCCAGCCATCGGAATCGTACGTCGATCGAACAGCGTCGATGTTCCCCGAACCCAGGGAGATAAACTTTTTATAAGGAGCGCTCGATCCCATTTAGGCCTATGTTCACTTAATTTTGTGAGGTAATCGTTCCCTTAATTCTTTGTTTACAATCGTACTAGAAGCTTTTTTGGCGGTTTCGGTGTTATTTTTTCCTTTTAGTCATTGCAATTTTATATATGTTTAATTTTTACTGTTTATAGTTAAATTAAGTAGTTATTAGTAGTGCAGTTACAGAGAATTTTAAACCTGTCAACCGGGGTCACTAACCCTTGGTTATTTTCAAAAAAAGGAATTTACGTTTAAATCGTTATTAAGGGTAGGACACTATTTTTTTTTATTATTTTTTTAACGATTTCATATTATTTTTTGTAAGTATCGGTTTATTTTATCAAATAAAAAATATTATGGCAAGAAGATGACGTCACAAGCATAACCAATGTTTTCGGACAAATATGAAAAATTAAGCGCTCCTTATTAAAAAGTTTAACTCCTTGCCCCAAACCCTACTTTAAGTTTCTAGCGTCCGCGACATTCATAAAATGTCAGTGGTTTAAGGTTTATTGTTGTAAATAATACAATACAAAAAAAAATTAAATAACTATTTTTAAAGGTGTGGAATTCATAATTACATTAACTTATTAAAACAAACATATAAATATTTATTCATAAGTTTTACTTACATATCGACAAGATATTACAATGAATTTTACTCTTGTAAATACTTATTAAAATACTTTTATATATTGTTTTCTTTACAACTACTAACCTCAAACTATCCTTATTGACTTTGATAAACGAATGAGACTTTATTTTCTCTCGTTTGCTTCGTTCTCGCAGTGAGGTTCGGTATATAGTATATCGGCGCTTTTCGGTATAGGTACAATTTCATTGGCTTGACAAGCTGTGGATCACAGCGACCCATTTGCCGCACATTATGGTTATTTCTGGTAAAATTTTAGATTTGGGGTTCCTATTCAAATCTAAAAACCTTATTTATTCGACATTTTGCTGAATTATAAAAAATAAAGGCAGTTTTCTCTTGGTCCATTTTCACATTTTTGTACTTTTTGGAGCTCCTGTACAAAACAAAAGAAACGTGGATCCCTTTTTCTTAAGAAGCAAAAGCAGTTGCCATACACGACTTTCTTGAACATCTAAATTTTTGGTCCATTTGTCCCATTGTAAAGTCCATCCGTGGACATACTGTATATATTTAATGCTCAATAATTTTTGGCGGGCCTAATTGTCGTCTTAAAAACGGAGAAGGGCTAAGCCCCCAGCCTCCTGTTATTGATCAATCCTTATCCTAGAAAATTCATTCTGCTTTAAAGAATAAATAAAAAAGGTGATATTATTTTACTGTAGAACTAAATATTATTCATATAAAATAAGCATGCTGAGAAATGGTTTGGTGTTATTTACGCAAAAACTGTACAATAAATAAAGTAGTAAAAAAAGGAGATTAAACTTGTTCAGATCTAAACAGCAATTAAAAAAGTATTTTTTATTTTAGGAAAATGCAGTTGCTTACCGTTTTCTTCTGGGAAAATATTTACCGTAAATACCTTGCGTACGACACTGGTAATTTTTTTCACATACGGTAAAAATTGTCTTTTGTTCTTAGAAGACGTCTCTCAAATTTTTTACGAAAATATCTTAGCTGGTATGAAAGTTATAAAATAACATGATGATTTTTCTTAAATTTTAACACCCTCTAGTTCCAAACGTAAGACACTCAGGACATATGGTCAACAAAAGTTTTTTTCTTTTATTTTTCGTTGGATAATCACCCCTTCCTTAAAGTTTGCCTGTAGAGTTACTGGACACCCTGTATAAGCCCAAGTACTATATGTGTTGGGTTATTAAGGGCGACCTTGATACAATAAAATATTTCATTTATTTTAAAATATGTATGTATATCTCTTTATAATATACGTATATTTTTATTTACATACGTTATATGGATTTACCTATTATAAAATGGCAATTTATTTCACCTCTATCTACAAATTTTGTATTTAATACGTTCCTATGCATAATAAAGCAATGCTTCACAGCTTTTCTGCTAGCTGGAACATTTTATTTTCCACAATATTTTATACAAAATGTTCCTTAGTGACTACAAGAAAATAAACGGGACTATAAAATTTCCTTTGAGCAATTTCAAGTCTATAAAATACTTTTTCCACGACCGTTTAAAAAATGCCTTTTTTTAAATCGTTAACATGAATTTAAAGTACTTCATTCTAGTACAAATCAGAAAGTGTTAAAAAAGTAACTTTTTTTTAACACTTTGAAGCTTTTTTCACACTTTGAATCAGTGTTTTGTTTTAATGTCTACTACAATAAACTTAAATATCAATTTATGCAATGTAACAGTAAACTCGACATCAACTGAACCAAACGGTCAAGTTACCTTTGATTTCGTCATTATTTCTTGTAGTTCATGTGTCACTAGTTTTAAAATTTGACGGTTTGCAAATAAATTTAATAAAAATTATTGAAAATTAATAGTAATAATGAATTTGGATGACTAAGAAATTTAAAAGGAATTTGTACTCTTTTAGTATTATTTCTATTAAAACTAAGTACATGATTATTATGAAGAGGATAATTGTCTCTTAAAAAATAAGGAGGCTTTGATGTTTTGTTGCAATATAATAGCTGTGCTGCAAAAATTAAAATTAATGAGTTTAGATAAATAAAACATGTATAAAATGGTATTTTGGGGATTTTTTTCGGTCGTAAAAAAATATAGTATGTAACACATGCATAAAGTGTCTTTTTTACTCATGGGATTGCCGCAGTCGCCTAACGGCTCGTGCTGTCAAACTTCCCATTCGTAAAAAAAAGTATCACTTTTGTGATACATAAATAACTATTCTTTGTTACATAAATAACTATTGTTACATAAATAACTATTCTTACCTATTTTGTGTATTTAAATAATGAAAGTGATGTTTTTATCTCCAGGGCCTCAATTTTTGACTTGGGGAGTAGAAGTTCCCAATACAAAAGATGTTTTTTTGCCTCTTTCTATTACAGTCAAAAGTAAACAATTTGAAAAAGAGGAAAGAAAACCTTTCCTTCATAAATTTCTACCCCTAACTCGAAAATCGTGCCTCAGGCTATAAAATATAAACGTAAGTAATTGTAAGTATATTCTTTGCAACTCGTAGGGCTTAAATGCTACCAGGTACCGTGGGTGCTGGGCAATTTTTAATGTAAAAATATTTTATTAACAAAGAAAGGTTCATTCTGTAACATCATTTAATTTCTGAGAAATCTTGGTTGTTGGGTTTGAACAGTGTCAAATTGAAATTGTTTACCAACGTTTTGCCATCGATTGCACGAGATATCTTCAGAGATCTGTACTCTGCGAGAATGTAATTAAGATTCCTCAGTTGATCAAGGCCGTGAAAGCTTACATTCTTCATTTTGAAATTTTTAGGTTGAAATTGTAAACTTTACTGTAATGTTAAATAATTGTTAAATAAAGCATAGCTTTTAAAATTGTATTGATTAATATTTTTATTTATACAGAAAAATTACCAAGCAAGAAAATTATTTATAATTACCTGAACCATTTTGACCAGATATTTTCATTAAATTGGAAAATTCTTATTTTACAATTTTTATATGATGGAGGATATGAAAACAAAATATTATTTGCATATCTCCTAAAATTATCTCTGGATTATTGCATTTGCAAATAAAATGTTAGGCATATTTATGGGTTATTCCAGGACTATCGCAAAATATTCTGCCAAATAAGATATAGGAGACATATTCCACGGACTGGGTAATAGGTGTATTGTCGTTATATTCGGCTGGAGGAGGTTTTGGCAGAAGAAAAATTTTAATTTAACATACATTTTATTGTAAACCTTACATTTTTAAGACCCTTTTGAAATCATCCACTTTCGGAATAAGGTAAGTTGAGTCAGATCTTCATATTTTTGCTTCAGAAATTTGAAGTAGCATGTTTTCGCACCTTTTAGAGACAACATGTATATCTCATTTACATCTTCGTAATATTACTAAAACAAAATTTGTAGTTATAAAAAGCTCAGCATTGCATCGGTTTTTTCTACTGCCTTAGGATGACCCCAAAAATAAACTAGTAGATTCAAATCTGGTCTTGACCGCCCATGAGCCCAATATTTTTATTTAATAATTTAAATCCTTATATTTAATATTTTGACTTAAGGAATTTGTTTTCTTTGTGTACCATCCTGTTTTTTTAATTCTATTAAAGAAATTGGCAATATAAAATACAATACCCTGTATAGCGTATTTTATGTACTATTTAACTACGTTTACATAAAAAAATGCTTTGTAGCTTGGTTTTTATGGCATATACAAACAATACACCAAAACTGTCAGATGTTGTGATTAATTATAGCCTCAGAGGATCGATACTTACACCATTATACGAGGCGACAAAGGGTCTGTAGGCTGTTGGTCTATGTATTTTATTTACAATTTACATTTACAATCCACAAAGTATTATAGTGTAAGTGCTAACGCTGCACAACGACAAGGTTCACGATAAAGACACTCTAGGAACAAGGGTTCGATAAAATTGAGAAATTCAGGGCTTCTACAGATTTACTTAAAGAGAAGCGTAAAAGCAACACTCTATGTTGCTCTGTTGTAACCCCCAGGGAGAAATTAAATTGCCTAGTTTTTAGAGCAGAAGCTGTGAAAATACCCAACCCATCAGATATTCTACTGCTCGTCGGTGCACAAGAGTAAAATTTTTAGGAGGGCCATAAATAAGGCAAACGGCTCTTGGTAGAATAAAATCAGGAATGCCAAGAGCTACTGGAGAAGCCAGAGCTGCGACTGACATAACCTAAATACCACCAAATGGTTTCATGGGTCACAGAAGCCAGATACCTTGGCCAGCTTAAAGCCCCGATTTGAATCTACTTAATTGTTGTGTATGAGATTACACATAAGCCATTGGTGTTGATGGGGCAGTGAATACTCGACAAGAATGACGGAAAAAATTATAAATGCTGCATTTGCACTTCACTTCGAGTTTTCGAGCTATTACCATTTAAAATTGGGCTGTCGTTTCCTAAACGGGTATTACGGATCAAAACCGTACGCAGGGGAGGCAATGGGAAATTGCTTCTCCCTCCAGGACTCTGGCTGTCGGTTGTGTGAAGCGTTATTGTTTGTAAATAGAGCATTATTGGTCTGTCTGTAATATATTCTGGCCCTTCCCAAAATCAAAAATATTTCATTAAATAGATTTTAAAGACAAAGACCCTTTTTTGCTCTTCAACTGCTTTATTCCTCAAAAAGTTAATATCTTTTTGTTTTGGTTGTTTTTTTGCTCTTCAATTTCTTTAATAATCAAATGAAATATTTTCTTGCTCTTTAATTTCTTTATTTATTAAATAATTTTTTTGCTCTCTTGCCTTCCCCCAAAAACACTTTTCAGCGTACGGCCCTGTTATAGATGTTGTTCTGTTATGTCTTAAATTAATTTCACCTAACAGCTTAAACGCCAATATCTAAGAAACGGTTACTCAGAACAATTCTTTAAAAGTATACACGTTTAGCCAAATCAAAAGGTTCATAGGCAATGCATGGAAAAAAGACGATGTAAAGCGTATTGAACACTAACAGATAGAGATTAGACAAAGAATGCATGTAAACATGATCATGGGCGTAGCCAGGTACCGGCAGGGGAGCAGCTTCTCCTTCCCTTCCATGAACAAAATTATTAATTATTTTGTGGATGTTAAATTTTACATAGATTTAAGGACTTCGCAATGATAAAAACATTACAAATATACTGAGGATTTTCTAACTGCGGTAAAATAAAAACGAATTATAAGCTTATATTATGAAAAAAGTTCATATTGATTCCAAGATACAGGATGTTAAACTTTAAATCGCATTTTTATTAATATTTCAAAATATTCCTTTACAAATTTTAATAAAATTTAATAGTGTTGTAGTTTTAAAGGGGCTTATGTAGCCAGTGGTGTTTCAAGTGGCTCCTCAACAAATATTTGTGACAAAATTGTATGGCACTGACATTCGTGTTGCGTGTCGTTTAAATGACAACAACGCCAGAAGCAAACAATAAAGGCACCTTTTTCTTAAAAAAAAGTTAATTAAATTTAGGTAAGAAACACTTTTAGTTTCTCGGAGACACCGTTTAGTGAAAATAACAGTTGGAGGGAAAAGAGTCTCATCTAATTTAATGCATCTAAAACCCAATCATGTTCGTTGTCGCAAAAAAGTAATCAAATACTTATCTTATACAAGTTTTGCAGAGCAAAGCCACATCTAATTTTGTGGGCATTACATTTTAGAAAACCTAACTGGCATAAACACATTATATCTTTAGCCACGAATAATTCCTCCACTTTTTATTATATTAATAAAGCTTTTTCTTTCTTCACGTCTCTTTACGTTTTTTTCGTAGTGTTAAAGAAAATAAAATAAAATTCTCTTATTTGCAAATTTTTGGACTCCCAAGCAACATGAAACACCTTTTAGAAACAATTTATTTAGTATTTATTTTTAATCCCTTAAGAAATATATTCTTTTTAATTCAGTGAAAAAAAAGTTTTTTTTAAATAAAATCGTAAAAAATATAATAAAATTACGAAAATAGCTGTCATTTTCGGGTTACCACCGCATATTTTTGTCAAACATTAACATACCAAATTTTATTTAAAAAATTTAACTGGGAACCACTTTTGACAACCACCCGGTATATTATTAGTTTTTCACTGCCTGCCTCCCCCTAAACAAAATTCTGGCTACCCCCATGAACATGATTGCTCCCGCTTTGTTGTTGGTTTACATGCCTATAAACCTTTTGATTTGGCTAAACGTATATACCTTTATAGACGAGTTTACAATTTTACTTACAATTATATAATACATATTATATGAAGGCAAAGAAAAGTTGCAACGTTTAAAAAAAAATTGAGTGTAGGTGGCACCATCTAGTTAGGGGATAAAAATTAATATCAGATCTAAATTTATTGTTGTCTAAAATAAACCAGCGACAGTATCATTACAATATTCAAAATGCAACTTTGTTATTAATTTTTTTAATAGGTAAGTTTAAATCAAATCCTAATACTTGTATTTAAACATAATGAATCTTTGATTTTGCAGTGTACCAAGAATTAGTAAACACCATGTATAAATGTTAATTAGTTACCAATTTACGAAAAGTGGATCATGCATATCAGGCATAAATTTACGTTTATGCGAATCAAGATTTCTTAAAGAAATAATAAAAGAAAATTAAAATTTTTATGCAAAGTTTAAATCCATTTTCATACAAAATTAAGCGATTATACAATAATTTACGATTCAGATAAGTAAATTTTTAAAAGTCCACGCAACTTTGTACGTGGAAAAAGTCCAACTGAACTGATTAAAATTCGCAATAAAATTGTAAATCATGCAGTTTATTGCCAGAATGTAACACCTTCCCAGTGAGTTAATTTTATTGTTGTTATATATATATATATATATATATATATATATATATATATATATATATATATATATATATATATATATATATATATATATATATATATATATATATATATATATATATATATATATATATATATATATATATATATATATATATATATATATATATATATATATATATATATATATATATATATAATATATATATATATTTTATATTATTATACGTTAATTTTTGGCCGGCCATTGCGGTAATCTTTATGTACTGGTCCTACAGTTAAAGAAAATTAAGAAAATACCAAGTTATCTAATATTTTGGATACATCAAATTAAACGTTGTAACTAACAATCGGCTTTAAATCACAAAGACAACTTGGACCTAAATTATACAGGGTAATTTAAAAATCGATTAAGAAACTTAAGTTGTTTTATGCTTTATTTGTTTTCTGGGATATTAAATTTAAATAAAATATTATTTGTCTTCTCTCCAGAATAAAATTAAAAAGTTATGATTACTTTAAAAAAATAAAATAATGAAATATTTATTATTAAGTAACTTACAATACAAAGGTTTCAATCTAGAAACAAAGGTTCATAAGCACTCGGTTGAAATTATTTTGATCCAATAAAATCTTAACAAGACGCCAGACGGGAACTGGGCCAATGGTTGCGTCTCGCTCATTAGGTATCTTAACTTTTTACCTAGCTAAGATACATAATAGGTGTATCTTTTACCAGGTAATGTTTTCAAAAGTAATGTTAAACTCTAAAATGTCCATCAGACATTTCATTAAAAAAGTTAGTTTTCTAACAAGTTTATCCGTAAGTTTTTAGGTAAACTGCTTACCACATTTTTGGTAAACTATTTACCACATCTTTGAGACGCAACCGTTGGTCCAGTTCCCGTCTGGCGTCTTGTTAAGATTGTATTTTATTGGATTAAAATAATTTCAACCGAGTGCTAATAAACCTTTGTTTATAGATTGAAACATTTGTATTGTAAGTAACTTAATATTAAATATTTCATTATTTTATTTATTTTAAAGTAATCATAAGTTTTATTATATTGTGTTAGAGCAGAATAGTTCTGCATATTGTATAAAAGTTTTAATTTTCTTAAAATGTTAAATAAACTTATTGATTTTATTCTGGAGAAAAGCCAAATAATATCTTGTTTAAACCTAAGGTGGTCATTCTACACGATTAAAAATTGCTACAACTGTAATACATTTTTTCAAGAAATTTTTGATTGCTTCTTTTTTTTTACTTAAGCAAAAACTCATATAACTCATATTTAAGCCTTACGTTCCATAACTTTAATAATAATTCTCATTAATTGTGTGCCACTAGAAGGTCTTTACCTACATTGACAATTGTTCTTTTTATTAATAGTTTTTGAGTTTTGGTAGCTACACTATTTTTAGCAAGTTTTTAAAAGATCTGTGCCCGGCCATTAAAAAGGTGTCCTTTTTTTATCTCAAAAAGTCTGACGTTTAAAGGTGCATTATCCTTATAAATTAGGTTTACACAGTGTGTTTAAAAAGTCTGGGAACGCTATTGGACGAAATTTGGTACTCCAGGAAAAAACCATACTCTTGGTGTTGATATCGGCGATATTGTCATATTTTAAGTTTGGAAGAAATCAATTTAATGCTCTTAGATCTAAAAAAAAAAATATTTTATTATTGGATTTCAACTAATGGTATGCAGGGCCGTTTCTAAGGTGACTGGCGTCGTGGTGCAAAAAAATATTGGTCGCCCCACAAGAGAATGGATTTTAACATATCAAAATTTTTGAAGAGCAAAAAAGTCCTCACTTTTAAATTACATTTTTTTAAAATTTAAAGTACTCATTTTCTAAATACCGCCCTTCATTTCAAAACTTTCATTTATTTCACAATTGTCGGCCCCCGCAGCGTTGCGCCCTGGTGCCTTGCACCTTGTACCACTTGCACCACCCGCTAGGCGCAGCCTGATGGTATTTTTTTCTTTAACAATTAATTGCAAAGAAGACATTTAATTTAGTAAAATTATAGGTAGGTACTATCTGTACCGTTTAACTTTGCAACTTTTAAACTGGTACCTCGTCAGTTTTTACATAAGAAATACCTAGTTTAATTTAAGTTTTGAATATTATGTATCAAAATGATCCGTTTAAATAAAAATAAACAGTTAGTGTAGAATTGTTCTGTTCATAATTTAGTAAGTCTTTTAAATTTTGTTAATACTAAGTATTATTGTTTATTTTATCTAGTAGTTCAATTTATGTTAAGCCACCAGTTTTAAATTTGCAAGGTGTAAACAGTAATATACCTTAGCACTTTATACCTACTGTTTTTACTAAATAAAACATTTTTTGCTTTTATAACCTAAAGAGAAAAAATGGGCTTTAATATAAATATACAATAAATTAACACATGACCTAAAATTGATTTCTTTGAGTCTGAAGATCTGGCAACATCGCCGATATCAACAATAAATTCGGAATATGGTTTTACCCTAAAGTTCCGAGTATCGTCTAAATTTGAAATATTTAAGCGTTTCCAGATATTTTAGACACACTGTATGAACTTTTTTCATTTTGATGGAGGATTTCAACATAGCAGTTTGGTACCACAGTTTACGAACACTCTGTATAAAGAAAATGTTAATATCAGTGAACCAAAACCGCCTAAATACAGTTGCAAATACCGACTACACCTGTCTCTCTGTACCAGGTGTCAAGTTATAAAATTACACCACTCAACTTTCTAATATTTTATCGTTCAAAATTATTAAAAATATAAGTTGGTTAGGTTGATTCTGTACTTGCCGAATCAGTAATCATTTTTTTTAATATACAGGGTTCGACAAAAACTATGATTTTTTAAAATAAAACACACGCACGCAGAAAAATTTATGTTTATTATATCACCAATAAAAAGATCTTTTAAAGAGTTTCAAAAAAATACTACATTTATTATATCTGTATTTATAAGTTTCGAGAATATGGCCATTTAAATCCAAAAAATTAGTAGAATTTAATTAGGTTATGGCAATCAACGCCTATTAATATTTTCTTTTATGACCATATTTCCAAAACCATTAAATATAGACAATTTAAATATAATATTTTTGTAACGCTTTTTGCAATATATTTAATATGTTATATGTATACAGAGTGTTAAATGTTGGCCAAATTTCCGAAACAAATTAAAATAGATATATCAAATGTGGCATTTTAAAAAGCTTTTTAAAATATTTTTTAATGATGAAATAATTCGTACGGTGTTCCATTTAAAAAGTCGTACGTCTTGTCATATCATAAGAGATAATATAAATCCGTTAAATTATTTAAAAACTACAGAACTGACATTTTTATTTATTTTATACGATAAAAAATAAAACATTTTAGGGAGGGTGTAAGTTTATAACACGGTACAATGTGACAGTTTTGAAAATATTTTACTTACAGAATAGCAACCAAAAAAGATCGCATTTCTAATTATTAGAAGGGCTCAAATATTAGTATGAATCATCCGTCCGATTCTTTTGGGTCGAAAACTCTTGTCTCTTACCCTTATAATATGTCAAATCAAATACCCGGTGTGTTTGTGACATATGATTCACCATAAATATGCTGACAGAGTTTTGCGCTTTTTACTAGATATGATTCACGAAATGGAAAAGAAATTTACAGAAAGGAATCAGAAAGTTCAGACGGTCAGTAGGTTGAATTTGGAAAATGTTTACATATTGGTCATGTTTTTAATGAAAAACTGTGACAGTGAATAGAATACCTTTTCTTTTTACAAAATTATGTCGACCAATAATACTTACAAATACAGGGTGTCCAGTAACTAAACAAAAAACTTTAAGGGGTTATTCTAAAATAAAAACTAGAAGAAAACCTAATATAAACATATGTCCCAAACGTCTTAGTTTTTAAACTACGGAGTGTTAGCTTCTTTTATATATTGTCTTTAATGTTTAATTTTATACTTATTCAGATATTTTAAAAAATTTGAAAGACGCACCCTTTTCACCAGAAGGCAATTTTGGCACGCAAAAAAATATTTTTGCCTGTGTCAGTCCATGACGGGTTTAGGGTAAACATTTTTTAAGAAAAAATGTTACGTCACTGCATTTTTCTTTTTTAAATCCTCGTTTAGTTAAGAACGATATTTGATCTCCTCATTTTTTTATTTAATGTACGGTTTTGCATAAAAAAATAGAAACAATTTTTAGCATGGTCAGTTGGTATTCCTAATATAAAATTCTTCAGTAAAAAAGAACCTTTGTTATTTTATTCTCTAATTAGAAAGCAATTTGACCATGCCGCGAAATGGTTTCTACTTAACGCGATAACCGTACATTACCCAAAAGTCGGAAATCAAATTTGTTTTGGAGAACTAAACGGGCATTTCAAAAACGATTTTTATTTTAGAAAAATTCAATGGCGTACCATTTTTCCTTAAAAATATGTACCTTAAACCCCTCATGGACGACACTGGTAAAACGTTTTTTTCTTGTATGCCAAAAAATGTCTTCTGATGCATAGGAGGCGTCCCAATTTTTTTATAAATGTCTGATCGAGTATAAAGGCAATATATATTATAATATAATATAAATATAAAAAAACCACGACGTTTAGGACATACATTTATAAATATATATATATATACACCCCACTATTAATACGGTGGCGAGGTCCTGTGTAATGACGCCATAAGATTAAAGTGGATATATATATATATATATATATATATATATATATATATATATATATATATATATATTTATTCTTTTCGTCATCATATAAAGTCCTATACCTAAATACTAGAGTACCGTGGGTGTCGGGTTATTAGATGTTTAACCCATCGTTTTCCTGTTCCGTTAACATTGTCCAAACACTGAAACATGCAGTTTTTGCATTTCACACTACCTTTTAGACAGCGCGTTAGTGCCACTACGAACGAATTTATAATGTCTTAGCCTAACTTACCTTAGTCCAAAAGTAAATTATTTAAAAATAGAGGATGTTCAAAATATATTAGGGTTTTAGTTTTTTATAAATAATTTTGTTAATATTAGGTGTATTGTTACAATATTTGGCTAAAGGAAGTTTTAAGAAGTGAAAAATAAGAATTTGATACCAACTTTATTGTAAACTTCTGACCCACCACAAGCCGCAGGGCCGTGCCTAGCGGGTGGCGCAAGTGGAGCAAGACAACAGGGCGGGAACGGAAAATTTTGGAATAAAGGGCGGAAAGTTAGAAATAAAGGGCGTTATTTAGTATTTGAAAGGGTTTCTTTTATTTTGCTTTTCAAAAAATATTGAAGAGCATTTAGTTCTGGTTAGTTCGAATGGATTGAATAAAGGATTTTTATTGTTTTTTAAAAGCGAGGACCCTTTTTTTATGCCTTATCAAAAAATTTCATCCATCAATAGATATCTTCTTGTAGGGCGGCAAATAATTTTTTGCACCACGGCGCAAGATACCCTAGGAACGGCCCTGAGTTAATGAATGGTAAGATATGATTTCTTTTGTTTGGAACTGAGAAAAATATGCAAATCTGCAATGGGGCGGATCTTCCTATTAAAATTCAGAGCTTATTGTTATCGAGCATTATCTAAAGGTGTCTGGGCATCATTTTTTAGTGTCATAGGTTAAAATAAAAATAGCCGATTTTTTTTACCCACCCTATAATGTATACAAGATACCTTTAAAATGCAAAACACTTTACAAGTTGCCCAATAAATTAAAAACTAAATTTAGTTAAAAAAAATTAGATTAAAAAGTTCAATATTTAAGTACAATATTGTTCGATACTCCTAAGACAAAAGCCAACATAAAATTCAATTGGCAATATTTAATGAGAGATCAAAAGAGATGCCTTCATCACAGTTACAAAGAATTCGTAAATTGCATTAAGTTTGCGAAAGTAAAATGATAAAGAAGCCGCTTTGGGGATGCAATTCAAAATCTGATTGTCGTTTCAGATGGGGGTGACCGGACTAAAGAATATATTTAAGGGAGGTTTTAAAATGGATGCTAATAAGGTTGTCGGTCCCCCAAATAGACAGCAACTGCTTCCAAAAATAAAATAATTGTTCTTTTCTTCATAAACAGTAATTTATGTGAAGACTACATAAAGTCATAATTTTCTTATGAATGAGAAATTTGACAGCACAAGCCGTCAGCTCAGTACGGCAATCCCAAAAGTATAAAAAAGACACCTTATGCATGTGTTGCATAAGATATTTTTCAACGACCGTATATAAATTTCCCAAATTAACATTTTTTACATACAGGGTAGGCCAAAATTAGGTAACCCAACAGGTAAAAATAACAAGATACCAATTAACCCCAAAGTAAATGATTATTTCAAAAATAATTTGTATTTAAAAAACTTTTACAGCAAAAAATGTAATGTAATGGACAAAAGAAGTGTACCACAAATTTTGCGATAATAACTAGAGTGGTTATGGAAAGTTATACCAAAAAATCATTTGTTTCTTAAAACTTTAACACCCTGTATCTTGAAGACAATGCATTTTCGGACATAATTTTATCTAAATCAATTTATTATTTCCTTGCATTTTATACAGTGTTAAAGAAAAATATCAACTTAAAAATATCCCGGTATGCCTAATATTTTAATGCTTGCTTTACGCCGAGAGACAAACCGAAATCTGGTAATTTCTGTTAACATTCTTTGCCGGATTGGATATAGATACACACTTTAATCAGCTAATTGACCGTATTGCAACGTTAAATTCCTTAATCTGAATCGCGAATACAAAAAAACGGTCCGTGTAAAAATCCAGTATAAAGCACATTGAAAAATAAAATTGACAACTGCCAGCCAGGGACAAAACGTCTCAAATCGAATATCGCTATCATATAAGTGAGCTAAAGTGATAATATTTTATTTGATTTAAACTAGCTATTTAAAAAAAAAGGCAGGAAAAAATAATCTGAATGTCTATGCTTCATAAATAAGAAATCGGTAGAGTACTTTTTCTGCTGTTTCGATTACTTTTATAAGAACTATACCTAAGTTGATTGACTTCGCGGCTATAATATTTATTAAGGATCAGATATCGTAAATAGTTACCAAATTTTTGCAATTTTAAAACCGATGCGCAAAGTCCTCATTTATATTATTAGTAAAACAAAAATGATTTGATGTTTTTATGAGGAACATACGATAGTTAAACGCAAAAACTGTTTAGATTTAATGGAATTGGTGATTTTGAGAATAATCGATTTAGCAAGCCAAAAAAAGAATTCAGACTTTGGTTGCTTTATATTGGACAACTTTTTTAAATCCCTAGGGGGCAGCTGCTCCTCCTGCCCCCTTGGCGACGCCCTTGTGGGGCCTGAAATTTTTGTTTTGAAGATACAGGGTTTTAAACTTTTCAGAAAGCTTAAAACTTTCTAAAACCCTGTTTTAGTAAAATTTGTTAGACTAAATATAAATTTTACTAAATCAAGAATTTTTGTTGTCATTACATAATTGCAAATAAGAAGGTATACCAACTTAATTTTTAAAAGAAATAAAGGCCCCAACGTTTTTTTATGGTCAGTGGCGTAACTAGCCCCTGGAATTTGGGGGGCTTAAGTCCCGGGTTATAAAATATATTTGCCTATAAATACTAATATGTTTTAAATTCTCAATTAATTCCAGGATTATGTAGTTTAGCGGACTTAATTATTTTTTCTGAGAAAATTAATTAAGCTAAGCAAAAATATGAAGATACAGGAAGTTTTAGGTGTTTCATCCAAAGAAATATTGTATTTGTATTTTAGAAACAAAACATTTCCAAACCTATGTTTTTATGACTTTTTTTTAATAAAATTGGCTCAGGAATATGGCCTTAATTTTTCTCAATGCAATTAGGAAACACCTTATATATAAGAAAAATGTCTCGTGGATGACCGCCTTCTTCTTCTTTACACAGCCTTGCTCTAACCACTACATTTTCCGTCCCTGACGTCAACTTTTCTATTTGTATTGCCCGAATTTTGTTTATAGGTTTATTTTTGTATACTCTTTTTTTTAAGTAGCCCCAAAAAAAAAAGTTTTGTCGGTTGATCTTGAAGTTTATTTGATCGCCTTTTGATTAAAGTTGAGTGATTCTCCTTGACACGTTCTTTCAATTGCTCGATACTCTATTCTAAACTTTGCGTCAATAGCACAAATTGGTTTTACATCCCTGGTATTAAAATGTTCAAGGTATCAATGCAGGGTTAAAATTATTAATTTGTGATTCAGAAAATAAAATTCGACTATTTTTGTGCTTTGTGGAACTAATAAGTAATCTTATGAATTTCCTAAGTTAACAATCCAAAACAAAATTATGTTTAAAAACTTTAAGAAATAGGACAAAATGGAGACACACTTTAAATGGGTTACCCAGTTTTGGCCCACCCTGTATTTTATTTATTATATTGCAATAAAAAACCATGGCAGTTGACATAACATTTTCAAGAGCCATTTTCTCAAAAAATAATTTAGATAGGTATAATATGTGGTACATGTTTTTTCTTGGAATGGCCTGTAGAGTTGATTTTTGGACAAATTTGTTAGGTATTCCATTTAAAATAGAAAAGTGGAGAGCACTTCCGGTTAAACCGGATGAGTCACATAAAATCTGAAAAATCAAAAATGTGTATCTTATTTAATCATATATCTGACCAAAATTTCAAAATCGAGTAACACTTTCCAAAAAAATGACAGGCTTGCTAGTAATTTCGTGGGCACCCGATATAATAAATAAAAACACTCGTTTGTTTTGATTCTTGTAAATTACTGAAAAATAATTATTGACAATTAAGTTTCTACTGTTTCCATCGGAAATTAAAGGCTCCACCAAAAGATTTCCTATACATATAGTAATGAATGGTGAGATATGATTTTTTTGTATGGGACTGGGAGAAATATGCAAAATTTTAATGAGGTGGATCTTTCTATTAAAATTATGAACTTATCGTTGTCGAGCGCATTCTCTGGAGGTTCCAAGGAACCAACTTTTCAGTGTCAGAAATAAAAATAAAAATTTTCGATTTTTTTGAGCCATCCCAATGCCTAAAATGACAAAGCATAAGTATGAATTTAAAATTAGAATAATAAAAATCCATTTGCTTTGCAAAGATTATAATGTGACATGTTAAAATTTTAAAATTAAAAATTTATTAACTAAAAAACCATTCGTTCTTTTATATTTTATCAAATTAATAATTTATTTTTTATTCAAGTATACTCGATATTTTTAATTTTTAACTTTTCCAATATTGTTTTCATTTCATATTTGATTTATGCGAATATTACATTTTGGTTTAGTTGACAAGCTATTGATCTTCCAAAAAATATTTTCGCTGGTAAATAAAACACGTTTGGTGAATTTTATTAAAATTACGGTTCATAACGTTTTTCATATACGATTCTGTAACTTAAAATTAAATGCAATAAATCAAAAACAAGTTATTTTGGAAAAAAATATTTATAAAGTACTTATGTCTTACATTTAAGATATGACGTTATCAATAACTTTTAAATCAACACCCACATTTTTCATTAAAATATAAGTTATTCAAAAAACTTATATTTAATATATTCCATACATGTATCTATATTACTAATTTTTCCCAATAGAAATAAGCGTTTTTCCTATTCTTTTGACAAATAAAAAAGTGCACACGTATATTTTGTGACCAAAAGTCTCCTGCACCACTTGAGACTTATATAATAATTTATTTAGGAAAAAACATCCCTTTTTTAACCATTACAATAAGAAAGAAGCAACCGCCATAAACAAAATGAAAACATTAAATGAAAAATTTAGTAACAAGAACGTATGACAAAGTTGAACAAAAATATGGGGAAGTAAGAAAGAAGGTATTAACATTTAGGCTTGAAAGGAACATGTATATTTAATAAAGTTGTGGTTTCTTTTGCAAGCTTATGGCTATTATACGTTTTCCTGAAGAACTTTGGGTAAACTAGGGTGTTTCTTACATACAGGGTGATATTTTAAACCAAAAATTCCACACCACTGGTTTATAACCAATGAAATGTGTAGTTTTGGTTGCGTTATCATGACATTCCAAATTTTTTTTTCCTGTGGTACCCTGGAGCAAATGATAGTGGAATTTTTTGACATAATCATTAAATGTTTTTACCTAATGTCTGTCATTCACATACAGCGAGGATATTAAAATAGTTCCCTCTTTTTCTTTTAAATGGGACGAGATTAAAATCGGGTAAAATTTGGGTAAAAGGGTGTCACTTAAAGTACTCTTTGGCATCAAAATAATTCCGGTCACGTGGCCTAGGGCCAAGGGGCACTAGCAACTTTTGTTTTCAAATGGAAAGGGTGATCATTTGATTCTCTACTTAACGCCACTGTGTTTTTAAAAATTGGTTTAGCCGTTCTAGACTTAGAATCGATTGAAATTTGACTTAAATACCATACAAACAGTACGGTTTTATTGAAATTGGCTTGTAAGTATAACGGCTTGGCTAATTTTCAAATACAAAGTGGTGTTAAGTAGGAATTCAAAGGCCTTTAAAAAAGTTCCCTTGACACTAAATCACGTAACCAAAATTATTTTAATGCCAAAAAGTAGATTACGTGACACCATTTTACACAAATTTTACCCGACCTCGATATCTTAAGCAATTCAAAAGTTAAAGAAAAGAGAACTTTTAAAAATCGCAATGTATATACAAATTAGAGCTATACTTCACAAGTTTGTAACTATAGAACGACATTTTTATACAACTACAGTTAATAAAAAAATATCTTAGAATTGAAGTAGTAGACATATTTAAAAAGCAAACGAAAACCCCCAAAAATTTGGTGAGAGCGACCCCAAATTATTCAGAAAATAGGCGCCGCGTTAAGTTTTAGTTCGCGCATGCGCAGTACGAATTCTACGCAGAGCGGTTTTTTTAGCTTTCCTCGATCTGGAATCACTAGGTTTACGGTCAAATTTAAAATTTGGACGGTATTACCCAAGATATACGAATATCGTGGTTAAAGTTGTCAAATTTGTAATTTACGACCCCAAATTAGTCGGAGAAGCGGTATTACTTGAATTTTTATTTCGTGCATAGGCAACACTTGGATAAAAAACATAGTCCCTGCTTGAGCGCCAATTTTGTAACGATAATTTTTCGCGATTTCTGCAACCTTTAAGCTCTAACCTTGGTGCGTTAGGCTGTGTTTATGTTGGACCTGTTTTAAGCGAGGTTAGTAGGGCGGCTCAACCGAAGCATCCTTAAGGTACGTATCCACCAAAACAACAAGAGTGTCAAAGCTGTCAAAAATACAATAGACTGCAATTAAAAGGAACACTTTTGGTGTCGTTCCGGGCGGTTCTTAACCCTAAAAGTAATACACCAAATGAGGAACTTTTTTGTTACTAAGTGTTACTTTGTGTTCCCAAATTGCAAAAAAATGTAACAAGTTTTAACTTTTTGTCTCCACTAAAGCAACTGAAATTAGGAACATTTTTTGTTTTTTTTATCGTTTTTACGTTTACATATTGTCAACTTTGAGAACTGAATGTCTCCACCGAAGCAACAACTAAATTTGTTCCGACTTGTTTTTACTTTTCCTTTGATCTTACCGACTTGAAATGGAAATACGAAACATACAGAAACATTGCTATTTTGTTGCTACAACAATGACCAGCTTATAGGAACATTATGGAACTTTTTCGGAATCAAGCAACATAAACAAAAAATTCCTTAGTGCTACTGTACCTTGAAGGTAATTTTGTCGAGCCGCGCTGCTAACCTCATTTCTCGTCGCTCCGACATAAACACACTCTTAGATACGTTCAACAAAAACCTACTATATACTGTGTAATGCTTTTGCCTCCATATTCTGCTAAATTAAGTTTTTGGGCTATTCGGCCGTCGTTGTAGATTTTGTATCCTTGACGTTTCGCCAGCGCGAGTTGTTGGCATCCTCAGAAGGTTCCTTGTAGACTACAGTAGTACGCAAGTAGTCTACTAGGAACCTTCTGAGGATGCCAACCACTGCGCTGGCGAAACGTCAAGGATACAAAATCTACAACGACGGCCGAATAGCCCAAAAACTTAAGTAAAAATGGTTAGAATTGGTCGCCGAATCTAAAAAAGTAATAACAGACAAGGGGTTTCATTGAAAATAAGGAAGTTGACATTAACTTCCAGTATAACCGGAACAGCCGAAACTCTTAAAATATTTTAGCTGTTTGCCTCCTACTGACTTCACAATGTTGCCAAATTTTCAAAATTTTAAAAGCCTACTTATTGAGAAACCCTATCCACGTACAAATGAAAGAAAAACAAATTGACACGTTCAGGGTCGCTCCAGAATGGCCATAAGGATTAATCTAAAATATATGATTGCCTTAATTTTTTTTTGTATCTCAGGACAGTCCAAAAGGCCTTAAGTCTAAGTACTAGGACACAGTGGGGGTAATGGTAAGAGCTAGGTTAATTCTTTGACGTAGTAGCCGAGAAATACTTAATAAACTGGGGATATTTAATGGCGGGGACAAAAATCTCTCCCTAAGCGTAATGTGAGAATCAAGACATTCTATACGTAAGTTAAGGGATCATATTGGGGAAATTTTTGCACATAATAGACAGTAGGCGTAAACGTAAAATTCATATACCTTTGGTATTTTAGAGAATAAACAAATAATAAATAAGTATTTACAAATGATAGGTTTTAAATATCGTTGCTAAAATTGCGTTTAGTTTTTTTGTTGCGTTTATTTTTACATATTTTTTAATTACACAGGTTGTCCGCTAATTAATGGTGCACAGAAGAACCACAGATTCCTGATGCTAAAATATTAAGATTTAACCAAACCTACCTATATCCAAAAGTTGATAATAAGGAAGATATAGGGTGTGAAAGTGAAAAAAGTTTTTAATTTATTTTAATAATTTTTTGATGCCTTTTAAATATTTTAACTAAACTCGGTATTTGAGGGTTTTTTTGACATTAGCTATTTAAATCCAAATATGAATTTTTATGTGGTAAAAAAGGGGTTTGTAGCTAAACCATTTAAGTTTTTTAAAACGTCCCAACGTTTTTAGACTTCTCTGTATGTACACCAGTAAACCAGTAAGTAAACTTTCCTATGCTTTCTACACGCGTTTAATCGAATTTTATTAAATAAATGTATTTTTAAACTTTATTCTTAAGGTCTTACGCTGTGCAAAAACTCACCATTAAGAAACTGCTGTCACAAATAGGTTCGACATTTAACAAGAATTGTGGCTGCGAAGACCGGAAGCACACACACAATTCCCGACTTTCGATTTAGTATATGACCAGAAAAATGGAATTTCACGTGGGAGTTTCTCATTTCTTTAAAAATCGTACCAAAATGGAATGCCACAATTACAATAAAAACCTTTTCCTCGTCGGAATCCCTCTCCATTGTTGTCTTGTTAAAATCATGTGAAGAGAGTGTGAAAATGTGAACGCGACAGCATCGCAAGAATCGTTAGCAGATAAGGCAGTGCGAGGGGCATGCTAACTCACCCCGGGTTTTATTTAACTTTCCGAATAATGTTCATCTTTTATAAGTTGCTTTTATTAAAAAGTTGAGGGTGTTTGTACCACTTCCACTTGAAATAAAAAAAAAAAATTATTAAGCTGAAGTGGCACATCTTAGATTTTCTTTATAATGCGTATTATTAATTTGTATTGCCAAAAGCGCTAGGTGGCGCAACTTTTTTTCATATTTTTACGAATGCGGTAGGCAAAGGGCCCTTTTTTTGTAAGTAATTTACATTGCATAAGTATTATTAACTTGTTTTTCGAATGCACACATTGCACACCTTTACATAAAATTGATATTAAAAAATACATATTGCGCTTGCGTAATGTTGTGCCACATTAACAAAACGGCTTTGGCTTTTTCCTTACCCTAGATTTCATTGACAAATACAAGTAAAGCTAATATAAGAATGCTAAAAAGGTATTATTTGGAACCCAAATAATAATACGCTTCTAAAATATTGGAAGTAAACATCCTGTTACAATAATAAGATATTAAACAGTCTTCCTATAGCTAAATATCCATTTATCCATTGTTTGATACCATAGTGTCACCTTACAACAATTTGTAAATGACAATATTGTGCGAGTGTTACAGATACTAACAGATTGTGTTAACCCCAAAGGACAAATTTCTGGTCTTAATTAACATCGGTATTTAATATATATCCCGTTATTAATTAAAATGTCAATGCCATATTTCAAATGCCTAAGTTTTGACCCTTGAGAGATATTATGGATATCTGGGATAATAAAGGGTTAGGCAGTGGTGAATGGTCATTTAAGGATAAATTTATAAGCTGCCGAATGCATACAAATAGCAAAGGATTCGGTTAAAATACACTTCTTATAAAAATATTGCATTAGCTCTATTTTTCCATATATTCTTGAATACAAAAATGATTTAATTTAAATGGTCATATCCCCTATAACAATTAAGTAATCAACATAACTTAAAAAAATAATAGGGAAATTTGAAGCTATAACTTTGGCCTACCGTTGTTATTTACTGTTAACAATACATCCTACAGGATGATTAAAAGTGTTTAAAAAAAGAATAATTTTTAATTGCCCTGTATGATGTGCTGTTGAAAGAGAGTAATCTTATTTGTAAATTAATTATAGCCTTACCTATTTTTTATATTTTATAATGACAAATTTGATTACTCCTTTTAACAGCATATCATTCAAGGCGATTAAAAAATTACCCATTTTTTTTAAACTTAATCACCCCGTCGGGTGTACATATTTTTCACAGTAAATAACAGTGAAATAAAGTTATAGCTTTACAATTCCGTAACATTTGCCTTTAAATTATCTTAATACCTTAATTTTTAAAAGAGATATGGCAATTTAAATAAAACCAGTTTTATATTGAAGCCTATAGAAAAAATCGATAAGCAATAAGTTTTGTGGGGAGTGTATTTAGAAATGGTTATATTAAAAACTTAAAACAAAATGTATTAAAATCTTCAACTTATTTTTAATGCATTAAAGTTGCGCATCAAAAATTTATTGTCAATAAGAATAAGCAACGCAAAAGTTAACTAACACGCCTAAGTGTGTATGTCCCTTAATAAAAAAATAGCCTTTAAATATGCCCTGAATCATTTATTTTTATACATATTACAGAAAATATAGAAACAACAAGACATTTTTATAAAATTTTAAAAATATTCCAATAATAATATTAACTAGTTACATATTGTATGTATTAGACTGGGCCAAACAAAAACGAATATATTTTTTTTCAAACGGTATTTTTAAAATATCATTTAATATGATAAAAAAAGTCTATTAGGAAAGGTAGAGCCCTTTATATTACTATTAAAAGGTGTGTCATTTCGACTGACAGTTTTTGGCAACAATCTTTTTATGCTTAACTGGCAAATCGGTAATTTAAAAAAATAGCCAACACACAATTTTATAGAAAAATAAATTTCCAATAAAAGCTTTGTGAATTGTCGTCAAATAAGCCGGTTCCATGTAATCGGGCTTTGAACATTTAAATATTTTTACAATTTTGTTTTTTGACTTTGGATTTTTATAAAAATTATATAAAATATATATTTTTTAAATATTAATATTTGTAGTAGTATTAAAAATCCAAACCAAATCCAAAAAAACATTTATAAATAGCTCAATGTTCAAAGCCCGAATAAATGAAAACAGCTTATTTGACGAAAATTTACAAAGAGAGCTTTTTTATAGGGAATTAAATTTTCGTTAAGAATGTGTGTTAGTAACATTCTTTAGATAAACGACTTGCGAGTTAGGTATAGAAAAATATTGTTTTTTTTATCATCATAAATGATATTTTTACAGTATCGTTTGAAAAACAAATATTGTTTTTTGGCCTAGTCTAGTATGTATAAATGAAATAACCTATAAATATATTTTTTAGAATATCCTAATAATGTTTCCCTTATTGTATTTCTTTTTAAGCACCCTATATACAGTAATAATTATTTATTTAGGAACTACTTTCCTACACTATTTAAACAAAGCACCAAATGACCATAATGGACGAGTTTTGGGTTCCGCAGTTTTATCTTTTTTGAAGATTTAGCTGGGTTACGTGCCATTTCTTCATCTTGAAGTTCTTGGTATTCATACCCAGAACCATTATTTTCAAACTTCTTAAAAGTAAAAATCTTTTTTGGCTTTGGGATAGGTAAACCAAAAAATGTTTCTTTTTGGATTTTTGGGTGTTTTTTATCCACAGTAGACTCTAAAAAATTAGAGAAAAGAATGTCTGGTTGTAGATCTGTAGAAACGCAAATGTTACGGTCAGTGATTACATCTGGTACTTCACCGGAACATTCACAATCGAAAGTAACAGTTTTTGGTTGTCTTGCTGTGAAAATCGGTGCAGTGTTCCCATCATCTTCATTGTCATTGTTAAAAAATGAAAAATTTATTGCAGAAATCACGTTGCCTGTGAAAGGATCAGAAATTGGCGGTAGTGCTGGAACGAACTTTTCTGGCATAGTAATCAATGCTTTGCCTCCTTCAAATGCTTTTGTGGTCAATAAATAATGTATTGTTGCAGATAATTTTAAACACCCTCTTTCTATTTTATCGAGATCCCCCGTAAACTCATAATATTCAAATCTACAACATTCACATCTTTTGTCAGACTGCCGGTGGAGGAGCCAGTTTTTGACTTTATGAAAGGAATGCATTTGAATGATACAATTTCTGAAGTTTCTGCGATGTAGTTCAAATAGGAGGCAATCCCGTTTGTAGTAGGCGTCGACTGTTTCAGAATTTTCTTCGTCAGTTGTTCTGGAAACAAAAGACAACAATATTTAGGTTATAGAAATTAAAAAAAATCAACAAAATAACTTATAAACATTTTTACTTTTTAAATTAAGTTGTGTGTAAATTTTAAAACATTAATTGTTTTTTTTATGTTAACCCTTATACCAATTTAAATAAAAAAAAGATTGAAGACGTCTTCTATACATCAAAAGACATTTTCTAACATACAAGAAAAATACCAGTGTCCTCTATAAGGCGTTATCTCTTTTATTATTTGATTTTTAAAAGAAAGAAAAATTGGTTAATACAATACATCAGTGTTGCAACTTTTATTTTATAAATTGATTGGTAAATCAAACTAATATAATAAACCGTACATTTAACATGTCCACCCAATACTATATTTATTTATTTATTTTATGTATTTTCTTTCGGTTATAAACAGCACTTATGTCCCACTATTTACAATTTATATAAAGTTACAAAAGTTACAAATACTGTAGAATTAAACAGAGATATGACCATGCTGTGTAAATGTTTCTATTCATTTAAATTGCTTTAATAAAATATTTAAACTATCAAATTTGTTTAAAACTGGACGGGAATTTAAGAAAAAAAATTATTTTAAGAAAACCCAGTAGTGTACCAATTTTTTTCATATATACCCTAAATTTTATGGACGACACTGTTAAACCTGTTTTTTTGTCTTGAATACCAAAAAATGTTTTTAATAAAAAGAACACGTTTACCAATCTTCCTTTTTAAATATCCCAATTATAATGGGTATAAAAGCTCTTAAAAAATATATATTTTTTAAAGGTTCTTAACACCCTGTAGTTTAAAAACTAAGACGGTAAGAACATATGTTCATATAAAATTTTGTTCTTAGTTTCTATTGTAAAATCATCCCTTAAAGTTTGTCGGCAAAGTTTCTGGACACTTCCATGGGCATTTTTTGCGTGGAAACAAGATGGTTTATAGCAATGATAAAGTGAGAGTAATACGTCAGCCTATCAAACTAGGTCTCAAAGAAGGCGTTCGCATACTATTTTAAAAAATAAACTAAAACATAGGTCTTTAATTAAATTTTTAAACTGATAGCCTTTTGGCTCAGTTTTAATCGTTTAAATATTGTTTGACACTTCTATTATTTTTCAGAATTAAAATTTAAAATTTAAAGTCAACTTTCTAGTATAAAAATAAAAAACTAAAAGTTTACATAACTTCGAGAGCGGTAAAATGACTTGTTAGCAAACTACAACGTCCTGGAGTGCTCATAATGCAAAAACACTTCTAATAAAGAAATTAATTTTAAAATGTTAAAGATAAAAAAATTTTAGTTGGCAGAATTATTATTTTATTATACCACAGTTTATTTACAAGTGGTTGATTAGTTGGTTTAAGGCGGGGTTGATCATTTGACCATGTTTGAACTGCAGCCTATTGGTCTATTGTGCATCCCTCT
The DNA here is from genome assembly GCA_014170235.1 of Listronotus bonariensis. Lineage (NCBI taxonomy): Eukaryota > Metazoa > Arthropoda > Insecta > Coleoptera > Curculionidae > Listronotus > Listronotus bonariensis. The sequence continues at coordinate 836,396 of JACEGR010000008.1, forward strand.
CTTGTTACAAAAGTTTACTGCCCTTTATCAGGTTTAGTAGATTTCCACCAGGATGTTGATGCGGAAGAGGGTTCCCGCGTGTCTTTTGCGTGTCAGTGCAATGCAGTTGTTTATTATGTGTGAGGCTTCCACCCCTTTTGCCCGCAAAGCCTGCATGTTATGGGTCTATCGCAAATGCCCATTTTTGGGTGTTTCCTTAGATGACAGTGTTCTGTCAAAAGTCCTACTACTTTTCTTAACCGAGTGCGCCTCAGCTGAAGGACTTTAGTTTTTAATTCCTTGAAAGTATCGCCTAGTGTCTCTTTCGCATCTTTTTGGACTTGCACTTTGCTAGTGTATCCGCTTTTTCATTGACTTCTAGTCCCAGAAACCACAGAAGTTCTATCCTGTTGTTCCTGACGGTGACCTCTTTGATATTGTTCAGGCACTTCATCGTGATTTTAGATGTTACACGATGAGGATCCAAGGCTTTTAAAGCAGCCTGGTTGTCTGAGAGAATGTGAGGGGCGTGGTTGTGATACCCCTTTTCTCATATTTTCTTGAACATATGCCAGAATAACATATATTACTGTCTGGTATACAGTGGCTTGCCTCCCTAATGGGAGGCTAAAAGTCGCTTTTGGCCTTGCCCCAAATTCATCAGTTTTAGGGTTTTATTATATTCGCATAATTTTAAATAAAAGTTTTTTTAATTTTTAGAAAAGAGAACAACGTTTCAACTAGTAAGTACTTACACCCATCTTGGAGTAAATACTGAATAGTAATCAAACAATTTAAATTTTGTTACTGTAAGCGGGTATAATAGTATTTTTTTAAATATTTTTAGTTTTAGGTAAGTCGGTAAATTTATTTTTATACTGGGATTTTCTCACAGGTGGTTCCCCCTACAACTTTTTTACCTTTTAAAATAGACATTTAAAATTTGGTTTATCGTCATCTAACATAATTGGAATTTGATTGTTGTATTCATAAATTCCGGTTTAACCGGAAATTATTCTTACTTCCAAATTTTAAATGGCACCACCGCACCGGTATCTTATTTCGATAGAATATGACATTCTGAGTACAATAACACCTTATATGTAATTTTTGATTCTTCTGCTGTCAAAAATGTATTTTTTAAATTTTTATCTAGAGTACCATGATTGAGCTAAAATGGTTCATTTTAAGTCAAGCAGCCATGGAAAAACGAAATTAATCGTCTTTTGTTTTTACGACATTTCAGGGCAGAGTCAAAGTTTGCAATATCCTGCTTATGGGCATAACTCCTTTTTTAAAATAAAACGAGGTTGGCTCATTAGCAAATTCTAAAAGAGTAGTTTATTCCGAATAATTTGGTACTATGTGGGCGTTATTTTAAAAAGACTTTTTTAAAGAACACATAATAACTTCATGATGTTATTATAAATTGATATTATCATGTAGTATAATGGTTTGTTTAGAATTATTTTATTAAATTCCTTTCCTCCAATACCACTTATGTAGTACCAAATTTTTTGAAATAAAATGATAACCAGCCACCCTCGTCAGCGTTCATAAACAACGAATAGTTCAGTCACCCTTTTTACGCGGTTAAAGAAGTTACTATAAATAGGATTTTCCAAATTTTGACTTTACCTTGAGAAGTCGTAAAAAACAAAAGACGATTAAATTTTATTTTTTCATGGCTACTTGATCTAAAATTATCCGTTTAGGCCTAATTATGCACTCTAGATAAAAATTTAAAAAAAAAACTTTTGACAGCAGAATTGTCAAAAAATGACATATAAAGTGTCATTGTATTCAGAATGTCATATTTCATCGAAATAAGAATAAAATATACAATTGGTGCCATTTAAAATTTGAAAGTAGCAGTCATTTCCGGATAAACCGTATGTAATCGGAAACAAGTGAATACATCAACCAATCCATATTCAAGTCAAATAAGCACATTTAAAATTTCATTTTTCTATACTAAAAGGTGAAAAAAATTTGTTGGGGGAAACCACCTGTGAGAAACACCCAGTATTTGCATGTGGTAAAAGTCGACCTGGCACTTTTTTTTAATCTTATGTAGTGACAAAATAAATGTATAAACGATTGGTAAAACTGTATAATAAAATATAAAAATTATTTTTGTGGTTTAATAAATTACTTTTTTTATTGATAGTGAAACTTTGTATCTAGGCATAAAAATTCGCCCATTAATAAGTGAAATACTCAATTTAATGGTTTTAATTTATAGATAACATTGTTTAAGAACTTTAAATGATTTTTAGTGTCTTATCATGATAATGGAAATATACAGAATGGCCATTTAAAAACGAAATAAAACTAATTTTGGACACTCCAGGTGATTTAAGAAAAACACTCGAGCACGTCAATTTTTGATATTGTGGAGAAAACGTTTCTTCGTTACTTTTACCTCCTAAACTGCAACCCTCTAGCGGCGGTGAGACTCACTCCCAAAATCTTAAATAGAAAGAGGATTCGAGTGACACCTTGTAAAAGTATCTTAACCCTGAACGACAGAAAAATAAATTTATCTTCTTTAAATATCGTTTAACCTTTATCATGTTCCGTTAGTTTAAAGTAGCTTGCTCTTACAGGTAATTTAATAGTATACATTAAAAAAATAATCATCCAAATTTTGACAAGCTGTCATATTAACGGAAATAATAGAACGAGACTTAAAACTTGTCAGTTGTAATCAGAGTCGAAAACCCTTTAAAATAAGGTATCACTCGACCCCTTTTTGTATTTAAGAATAAGGAATAAAGGGGCAAAAAATGTTTCCCTAAAATCAAAATTGACGTGCCTGATGGGAAAATCCCTTGAATGACCTGGAGTGCTTAAAATTAACTCTGTTTCGCTTTCAAAGGGCCACCCTGTACATTTTTCCAAGACATATTGCTATTTCATTCGTTAAGTTTTTTTCTTTGGTTTCTGGGCTTACAACATAGGTGAAATTTTTATTAAGATTTATATGTGACAATAACAGAATGCTTAATTAGTGGCTTCGCCGAAAATTCGGCTATTAAAGTTAGCAAATAAAAATTAAATTTTATAGTTTGTTTTGTTATAAACTAATAAAGACAAAGAATGAATTATGCGTTTTTAGTTTAGTTAAGACTATTATTTTGTAGGAGCGAGTTTTTGCGTAACCATTTTTTTTTAAAAAGGTTTTCTAAACTTCAAAACGTATCCTCCATCAATTACCACGCTCTAGCCATACAGTGTGTCCAAAAACTTTGACAACGGTTAAATATCTCAGAGTGCTTTGAAAAAATGCACGAAATTTTGTACTTAGGCCTCGACTACAATACATAAGCGTAAGCGGCCAGTGTGGAGCGGAAAATGTGACAGCGCTGTCTTTGATCTTTTACAGGAATAAAAGAGCTTGTTTTTTAAATCAACCGACTGCAATATTCCTAAGCGGAAAAGTCCCTGCCGCTGGCCGCTCGAAACGAACAAATATTAACCGCGGAGCGTTTTTAATGTATAGACAAACTGGTTTAAAGACGCTGTTTACCACAAAATATTGTAGTCATTACCGGCAACATAAAGGGATTTGATACTTTCCGCTCGACGCTCACGCTTGTTAGGCTTCGAGCACGATACTAAGCGCAAGTGGCCAGCGTAGAGCGGAAAATGTGAGAGCGCTGTCTTTGATCTTCATGCGAGAATATAAGAACTTGTTTTTTAATCAACTAGCTGCAATATTTCTGAGCAAAAGCCATGCGGCTGGCCGCTCGAAACCGAACAAATATTATCCGCGGAGCGTTTTTTGGTATATAAATTGGTTTATAGACCGCTGTTTACCACAAAATATTGTAGTCGCTACCGGTAAAATAAAGAGATTTGATACTTTTCGCTAGACGCTTACGCTCAGTTATCGTGGCCGAGACCTTATCGTAGCCGACGGCTAAATTCAGTGTTGATATCAGCGATATTTCCCGATTTTTAATTTTGCAAAAATCAATGTAAAGTTGTTAAATTTAAATGAGATACTTACTTTTTTATTTTATTATTGACTCCAGCTATTTTTTACTATAGAATGGTATGAAAGTCCAATTTTTCTTTTTAAGTATTAATAGCCGACAAGATGTTTAATTTACTAAAAATTGTAGGTGTAAATTGCGTAGGGTATTACCCAAGGAAGATAAGCTTTTTAATAAGGAGTGCTTGATTGTTTATATTTGTCCGAAAATATAGGTTATGTTTGTGACGTCACCTTTTTGCCATAATATTTTTTTATCTGACAAAATAAACCAATACTTGCATACCATAAAATAAAATCACTAAAAACATAAAAAAATTGTATATTACCCTTAATAACGATTTAAACGTAAATTCCTGTAAAAATATCCAAAGGTCAGTGACCCCTGTTTACAGGTTTTTAAATTCTCTGTAACTGCAGTACTAATATCTATTTAATTTAACTATAAACAGTAAACACTAAATATATATAAAAGTCCAATGACTAAAAAGCAAAAAAATAACATCAAAACCTCGAAAAAACCTTCCAGAACGATTGTAAACAAAGAATTAGCGGAAAAGATTACGTCACAAAATTAAGCGAACATAGGCTTAAATGGGATCGAGCGCTCCTTATTAAAAAGTTTATTTTCCTTGGGTAATACCTACCTTTTTATACCTTGCAACTTTTAAACTGGTGCCTCGTCAGTTTTGACATAAGGAACAAATACCTAGTTTAATTTGAGTTTTTAACTATAAAAATGAACATTGAATTTTTCTGTTTATAATATGGTATATTTTTAAATATTGTTTAATAATAAGTATTGTAGTTTATTTTATACAGGATTTCGATTTATGTCAGAACTGTCAAGCTACCAGTTTTAAATTTGCCAGGTGTAAATAGTAATACATACGCACTTTAGTCCTATTGATTTTACTTAATTAAATATTTTTTCTGCTAATCATACTGAAACAGAAAAATTGGTATTTCACACCATTGTATAGTAAAAACAGCGGAAATCCAATAATAAAATAAAAAATATGTATCTCATTTAAATCTAAAAAATGGATTTCTGCAAAACTAAATATCTGACAGCATAGCCCACATCAACACTAAATTAAGAGAATGGTGCTACCCGGTAGTACCAAATTTTGTCCAGTTTGGTTCAAAACTTTCCAAGATATTTGAGCGTTTTCAGATTTTTCGCTTAAACGTTATAGGAAAAAATAAAAAAAAAATATGTTTTTTGTCAGAAAATTTATACTTAGTAGCTATGTATAAAATATGCCCTTAGCGATGTACACCTAAGGTGGCAAATTTTCGGTGTAGATAGATTTTAGGATTTAATTCCTTTTCTTTAAATTCTGCCGAAAATTGCAAGATTTTTTGTAATAATTTTTGTGGAAATGCCCGCGAAATTATTTAAAATGTCGCATAGTCCGCTAACGCAGTTGGAGTGTGCCTACGTCACAAAAAGATACAAGCTACGACTTCTACGACTGTTATAATTTATGTAGAGGAGTTTTTACAGATAATATAAAAATACAAGTACTGTTTTGTTAACTTTACTACCCCTTATCTTAAAAGTTAAAACAATATAGGACATAGGTTTATTTAATTTCTTTTTTCCGAAACAACCCAAGGATTTACTTCCTTAATTTAAATTATTATACAGCCTAGTTTAAACCTTGTATATTAGACTGGACCTAAAAAAGACACAAACATTTTTTGCTTTTAACGGTACCATATTGTTCATGACGACGAAAAAAATATCCTGAAATTTTTAGCCCTGAGTTAATAATAACAATTAAGGGTACATCTTTAAATTATTGATTTTTCAAAATTGTTGCATTTTTTTATACAAAATCTGGGAATTGATCAACTTCCGAAGCTTCGACCAAATCATATTTTAAAGGAAATTAAATTCACTCATAACTCTCTTAGTAAATTTGCGTATAACGAGCCGTTTTCTTATAATCGCGTCTTAATATTATTTTTTTTTATTTTGTCACAAAGATTTTGATTTTTTTAAACTACCATAAATATTAATATCTTTATCAAATAAATAACTTTTTAGGAAAATATTATGCTCTATAAAAAGATCTCTTAACATTTTGGATAAATTTATTCTTTTCAAAATATTCAACGTTGAAACAAATTTTTATTTCAATATCAACATTGAATAACCTTGAAAGGAATAAACATATCGAAAATGTTAAAAAACCTTTTTGCAAAGCATAACATTTTCTCCTTAAGAATAACTATTCGTTTTATAAAGATATTTTTATTCATGGTAGTTTAAAAAATCCAGAATCTAGGTGACAAAATAAAAAATGTAATTTATGTTTAAGGTGCGATTTCAAGCAAAACGGCCCATTCTTCGGAAATTTCCTAGGGAAGCTTTTCAGAAAATTTAATTTACTAAGAATATGAATTGTTCGAAAATTCGAGAGTGACTGATTCCAAGATTTTGTATAAAAATGCAACAATTGTTGAAAAAAAACAATAATTGAGGCATTCCCTAAAAGGGGCCTATTGGTCGATAGGCCTTTTTTCCGAAAATCATTTAAAATGAACCGCCATGTTTTAAACTATAAATCCTGAAATTTCTGTAGCGATTTGGCAACACTGTGCATTGTTGTTGACGTTTCTCTGACATCCCTTCAATATAAAACGATATGTTAACAAATTTTCACTTGGCTTTTCTTGAAACCAACATTTTGTCTATGAGCCTTTATTCAGGAGAATGCCTCAATTTTAATGATGCACTTCTTAATGTTAATATACAGGGATGAAATCAGTCCTAAACAATAGTTTTACAGTACCGTTATGGTAGGTTTACATCTGACATTTATTGCATAATAATTTATGTCAGACAGAAATTCTGGCTAATGTAAACAGTCAAAAATTTATTCTGTTCTATTTATTTTCGGTTTTTGGCTTTTACACGTAATGTATTCAGCCATCGTCAAGTGGTTTGTGGTCCAAAATTAATGTCCGATAGAAATTTTTTATTGTTTACATTAGTCAGAATTTCTGTCTGACAGTAAATACCATGCAATACATGTCAGATGTAAACCTACAATTAGAAAATGTTTGCTATATATTTGTATTACTATTTTGTTCATATGTGTCTTATTAATATTTTTGTATGTAAAAAATATTTAGTGGATAATTAAACAAGCAATATAATTCTTTTATAAGGTGCCCTAAAAATTTTTATATTTAAAAAATGTTAAAAATATTTTATTAAAAAAAGCAGTAAATTATACTTACAAATCATTAATAATTTTGTCTTGGTTTCTCAATAGTTCATAAAGTTGATCTGTTGGCAATCTGTAATATAGCCAATTGCTATAAAGAATGTGCTGAGTATGTTCCATCACAGGTACCTTATCAATAGAGTTATTAGCAGAAATTTTAATAATGGTTAGTTATGGACACTGACTGAAAAACCACTAAGCAGTTCGACGAACCTCTGGTATAATTTTAAGGAGTGATTGATAAAACCAATAAAATAAAGAACCAATAAAATGGTGAATCATACACATGGGTAGATAGTCAAGTACCACCGTGTTTAAACACTTTTTTTAAAGAGCTTTGGATTTTGATATTGCGCTTCTATTTTTCTCTATCTTCTAATATGCAACAAAGTACTCAACGTACTTTTGGATCTCGCTGTGCAGGGTGCAGGGGGGCAGGGGAATTAGATTTTGCACTCAGTAGTTTTTACTATTTTAATTTAGTGATAAAAAACAAACATTGATAGAATATATATATATATATATATATATATATATA